>CAUYLG010048284.1:0-60692 GCA_963573385.1 Cacajao melanocephalus | reverse complement strand
TAAACATCCTTGCACATAAATTTCTGAACATATCATTGCTCATTTCCTTAGCATAAAATTATAGAAATATACAGAAAGAGTAGAATTTTTTTAAATTATGAAAATAAAAATTATTGGGTCAGAGTACGTATAAATTAATTTTTATATATAAATATATATAATATATATATTTTTTATTTTATATATATAAATATATACATTACATATTTATATATATTTTTTTTTCCCTAGAGACAGGGTCTCACTCTGTTGCCCAGGCTGGAGTGCAGTGGCATAATCATGCCTCACTGCAGTCTCCAATTCCTGAGCTAAAATGATACTCCTACCTCAGCCTCCCAAGTAGCTGGGACTACAGGTAGGCCTTGCCACATCTGGCTATTTTTTTTTTTTAATTTTTTGTAGAGATAGTCTTGCTATATTGCCCAGGCTGGTCTTGAACTCCTGGCTTCAAGTGATCCTCCTGCCTTGGCCTCCCAAAGTGCAAGGATTAGAGGCATAAGCCACCATAACTCCTAGCCTAATTTTTTCTTTTTTTTTCTAATTTTTTTCTTTCTAATTTTTTTTTTGAGACAAAGATTCACTCTCGAGCCCAGGTTGGACTGCAATGATGCAGACTTGTCTCGCTGCAACCTCTGCCTCCCGGGTTCAAGTGATTCTCCTGCCTCAGCCTCCCAAATAGCTGGGATTGCAGGGATGTGCCACCATGCCCAGCTAATTTTTGTAATTTTAGTAGAAACGGGATTTGGCCATGTTGGTCAGGCTGGTCTCAAACTCCTGACCTGAGGTGATCCACCTGCCTCAGCCTCCCAACGCCTGTTGGGATTACAGGCATGAGCCACTGTGCCCGGCCTTTATTTTTTAATTTTTAAATATCTTAATAATTGTATAATTATTACTATAATTATACAATTATGGTACAATTATTACTATAATTATACAATAATAATTACTTGTATAATTCAGTAAATTTGGCCAGTTGCAGTAGCTACTTGGGAGACTGAGGTCAAAGGATTTCTTGAGCCCAGGAGTTCAAGACTGCTGTGGGTTATGATCACCTCTCTGCACAACAGCCTGAGCAAGAGACAGAATGAGAGCCTATCTGTAAAAAAATTTGTAAATTATATACATATGTACATATATAAATTATATATGCAAACATATAAAATATATATATATATATAAAATATGTGTGTGTGTGTGTGTGTGTGTGTGTATATACATATATATATTTCTTTTTTTGAGACGGAGATTTGCTCTGTTGCCCAGGCTGGAGTGCAGTGGTGCAATCTCAGCTCACTGCAACCCCTGCCTCCTGGGTTCAAGCGATTCTTCTGCCTCAGCCCCCTGAGTAGCTGGGATTACAAGTGCATGCCACCATGCCTCGCTAACTTTTATATTTTTAGTAGAGACAGGGTTTCACCATGTTGGTCAGGCTGGTCTCGAACTCCTAACCGCGTGATTCACCCACCTTGGCCTCCCAAAGTGCTGGGATTACAGGCGTGAGCCACCACGCCCGGGCTAAATTATATTTTTTAAAATATAGGGGTCGCCACAAATGCAGGGAGAGAAAAAAGGGAGCAAGACTGAAAATTTGAGTAACAGAAGGCAGGTGAAGAATGGAGTGGGAGGAGTGTTAAACAGAAAACATAAAATTAGAGAGCAGAAATGTACAAATATAGCAGTAATTACAAATAAAAATGGACCAAATATATCCATTATATTTCATAGCAGGACTTAAAAAAATCCAACTACATGCCACTTACAGAAAATACAACTAAAAATCACAACAAAAGGCTGAAAATAAAAGGATTAAAGAAAAAGATAAACCATGCAGATACTAACCTAAAGAAAGCTAGTATACAGAGGCCATACTCGGTGGCTCACAACTGTAATCCCAGCACTTTGGGAGGCCGAGGTGGGAGGATTGCTTGAGGCCAGGAGTTCAAGACCAGCCTGGGCAATATAGCAAGACTCTATCTCTACAAAAAAAAATTTTTTTTTCAAAAGTTTGAGACCAGCCTGGCCAACATGGTGAAACCCAGTCTTTACTAAAAATACAAAAATTAGCTGGTTGTGGTGGCACACACCTGTAATCCCAGCTACTCGGGAGGCTGAGGCAGAAGAATCACTTGAACCCAGGAGGCGGAGGTTCCAGTGGGCTGAGATCACGCCACTGTATTCCAGCCTGGTAACAGAATGAGACTCTGTTTCAAAAAGAAAAGAAAAGAAAGGAAAGCAAGAAAGCTAGTATATGGGCCTGGAGTGGTGGCTCATTCCTGTAATCCCAGCACTTTGGAAGGCCGAGGTGGGTGGATCATTTGAGCTCAAGGGTTTGAGACCACCCTGGGTCACACAGTGAAACCCCATCTCTACAAAAAATACAAAAATATTAGCCTGGTGCAGTGGCATGTGCCTGTAGTCCCAGATACTTGGGGAGCTGAGGGGAGAGGATTGCTTGAGCCCAGGAGGTTGAGGCTGCAGTGAGCCGTGTTCATGCCACTGCACTCCAGCTTGGGTGACAGAGCAAGACCATGTCTCAATTAAAAAAAAAAAAAGAAAAAAGAAAACTGGTATAGCAACATCAATATTAAAATAGAACATATGGCCAACCGTGGTGGCTCATGTCTATAATCCCAGCACTTTGGGAGGCCAAGGCAGGCAGATCACAAGGTCAGGAGATCGAGACCATCCTGGCCAACATGGTGAGACTGTCTCTACTAAAAGTACAAAAATTAGCTGGGTGTGGTGGCTTGCACCTATAATACCAGCTACACAGGAGGCTGAGGCAGGAAAATCGCTTGAACCCAAGAGGCAGAGATTGTGGTGAGCTGAGATTGCACTATTGCAGTGCAGCCTGGCAACAGAGTGAAACTCTGTCTCTAAATAAATAAATACATAAATAAATAAATAAATAAATAAATAATGGAACATAAAGCGAAAACCATTACTAAAGAGAAACATTATAAGATAATAAGAGGAATCAGCCAGGTGCAGTGGCTCACGCCTGTAATCCCAACATTTTGGGAGCCCGAGGCAGGTGGATCACTTGAAGTCAGGACATCGAGACCAGCCTGACCAACATGGTGAAACCCTGGCTCTACTAAAAAAAATACAAAATTAGCCCGGTGTGGTGGCACACACCTGTAACCCAGCTACTCAAGAAGCTGAGGCAAGAGAATCGCTTGAACCCAGGAGGCAGAGGTTGCAGTCAGCCAAGATTGCACCATCACACTCCAGCCTGGGCAACAAGAGCAAAACTGTCTCAAAAAAAGATAATAAGAGGAATAATCTGCTAACAAGATACAACACTTTTGGGCCAGGCCGCGGTGGCTCATCCCTGTAATCTTATCACTTTGGGAGGCTAAGGCAGGCAGATCACCAGTCAGGAGTTCAAGACCAGCCTGGCCAACATAGTGAAACCTCCTGTCTGCTAAAAATACAAAAAAATTAGCCAGGCTTGGTGATGCTGGCCTGTCTGTAATCCCAGCTACTCAGGAGGCTGAGGCAGGAGAATCGCTTGAACCCAGGAGGCAGAAGTTGAAGTAAGCTGAGATCTCGCCACTGCACTCCAGCCTGGGCGACAGAGCGAGACTCCATCTCAAAAAAAAAAAAAAAAAAAATCAGTGCTACAAAACCCATTCACTGACCACAAGGCAATTAAATTATAAATCAACGACAAAAAGACCACATACATACACATAGCCATGCCATTCTCATTTGTGGTAGTTATGTTCTATAAAGTCACTGAGAACACTGAATTAGTGAATACTAAACCATTGCTTCTAGTGGAAGTACAGGGTTGGGTTCTTCCAAGCCTCTGGACACAATATTTTCATCAATCAATCAATATATAACCTTGTTTTATGTGTATTTCTGTTTAAAAACTCCAAATGAAATATATATTGTTGATTCATTAGCACTGAACGCATGGCCAATGGCACTGCACTGTAACTCATGCTTGAATGAAGCTGACCAAAATAAGGCATATTGCAGCCTCTTGTGCTTATGAATGCAAGACAGCACTTCAGCATCATTCTTAGAGGCTATTTTAAACAGCAAAATCAACAAAACCCACAAAAATGAGAAAAATGGGGCATTATATATACCATGGAAAAGTATTTTTCTACAGTAGGAGCGCTGAAACAGTTGGGAACATGCATATGTGCATCCGGTGACTCAACGTGTTTCTCCGCTCTGCAAGTGTCCACAAATGACCACAAAAGCACTTCGAGCACTGACGTTGGAGTTGCAAATGAATTTTAGTGAGTAGGTGCATTCACAGATACAGAACTACAAGTAATGAAGATGGACACACACGTTTGTGAACTCTAAATTATACCCTCAAAGATTAAGGGGGAACTCACAATGGAAACTATAAGTCGCTTATAATTAAATGACAGTAGAAGAACTTGTCATGTGTAGTTAAAGAAACACTTCAAGGAAAATTAATAGTGTTAAAGTATTTGTTTTTTAAAGATTGAAAATGAAAACAAAGCTAAACTTTCAAGTTAAAGAGAAGAAACAGGCCAGGTACTGTGGCTCATGCCTGTAATCCCAGCACTTTGGGAGGCAAAGGCAGGTGGATCACTTGAGGTCAGAAGTTCAAGACCAGCCTGGCAAACATGGCAAAACCCAGTCTCTACTAAAAATACAAAAATTAGCCGAGTTCAGTTGGGTGCCTGTAGTCCCAACTACTTAGGAGGCTGAGACAGGAGAATCGATTGAACCCAGGAGGCAGAGGTTGTGGTGAGCTAAGACCACTCCACTGCATTCCAGCCTGGGTGACAGAGTGAGACTCTGCCTCAAAAATAAATAAATAAATAGGCCAGGAGTGGTGGCTTACGCCTGTAATCCTAGCACTTTGGGAGGCCAAGGCAGGTAGATCACCTGAGGTTGGGAGCTCGAGACCCTAGCCTGACCAACAGGGAGAAACTCCATCTCTACTAAAAATACAAAAATAGCCAGGTATGGTGTCACATGCCTGTAATCCCAGCTACTCAGGAGGCTGAGGCAGGAGAATCACTTGAACTCGGGAGGTAGAGGTTGCAGTGAGCCAAGATTGCATCATTGCACTCCAGCCTGGGCAACAAGAGTGAAACTATGTCCGAAAAAAAAAAAAAGGGCTGGGCACGGTGGCTCATACCTGTAATCCCAGCACTTTGGGAGGCTGAGGTGAGTAGATAACCAGAGGTCAGGAGTTCGAGACCAGTCTGACCAATATGGTGAAACCACATCTCTATTAAAAATACAAAAATTAGCCAGGGGTGGTGGTGTGCACCTGTAGTCCCAGCTACTGGGGAGGCTGAGACATGAGAATTGCTTGAACCTGGGAGGCAGAGGTTGCAGTGAGCCGAGATTGTGCCACTGCACTCCAGCCTGGGTGACAGAGGAAGACTCCGTCTCAAAGAAAATTTAGAAAATAAAGCTAAACAAAAAAAAATCCCAAACCAAAATCATTATCCTGAGTTTCTAACAAAATGGTTCTCTTAGAGATTTTTTCCTTCCTTCCTTCTTTCTTTTCTTTCTCTCTCTCTCTTTCCCTCTCCCCCGTTTCTTTTTCTTTCCTTCCCTCCCTCCCTCCCTCCCTTCTTTTTTTCTCTCACTCTCTCCTCTCTCTTTCTCCTTCCCTTCCTTCTTTCCTTTTCCTTTCTTTCCTTTTCTCAATAGAGCTGTGTTGCCCAGGCCAGACACAAACTCCTGGGCTCAAGTCACCTTCCCACCTCAACCTCCCAAGCAGCTGACACTACAGGCATGAGCCACAGTCCCCAGCTTGGTTCTTTCACTCATTGCGCTACCCTTTTCCCTGTGAAGAACTTAAGGCTACAGGGGTTGGACCTGGAGGCAAACTGAGGAACAATTCTCTTCAGCCCACCTTCTCCCAAACTCTGATGGCACTCAGTCACCTGCTCCATGGACAGTGAAGAGTTTTCGAGAGGATGACCTGACCTGGCCTAGCTCTTCTTCAATGGCGCATGTAGGCTTCTTGCAGTCTGCCCCCTGGGCTCTTTACAGAGGCCCCCGGCAGGTCTGAATTCCTCTTAAACTGAATCTGGAAGCATCACTTAATGTGTAACAGTGAAAAAGTGGTAAACCCAAATGTCCAACAGTAAGGGATTTGTGATATATCTTATGGTACATACATACAATGGAGTAACAGGCAGCCATTGCTATTTGAATACTGAACTAAATAGGAGAAAATGTTCATAATAAACAGTTTTGATTTTTTTTTTTTTTTTGGCCAGGGTCTGGCTCTGTTGCCCAGGCTGGAGTACAGTGGCCCGATCAGGGTTCATTGCAACCTTGAGCTCCTGGGCTCAAGTGATCCTCCTGCCTCAGCTTCCTGAGTAGCTAGAACCACAGACATGTACCACTATGCCTGGCCAATTTTTTTGTAGAGATGAGATTTTGCTCTGTTGCCCAACAAACAATCCATCCACCCCAGCCTCCCAAAGTACTGGCATTACAGCATGCACCACTGTGCCCAGCCCATAACATATTGTTAAAGCAGGATTTTTTCTGTTTTGTTTTGAGACAGTCTCACTCTGTTGCCCAGGCTGGAGTACAGTGGTGCGATCCCAGCTCATCACAAACTACGCCTCCTCGGTTCAAGCGATTCTCCCACCTCAGCCTCCTCTCCTGAGTAGCTGGGATTACAGGCATGTACACCATGCCTGGCTAATCTTTGTATTTTTAAAGAGACAAGGTTTCACTATGTGGACCAGGCTGGTCTTGTCCACCAGCTTCGGCCTCCAAAGTGCTGGAATTACAGGCGTGAGCCACCCTACCTGGCCTTTTTTTTTTTTTTTTTTTTTTGACAGAGCCTTGTAGGCCAAGATGACCAGGGGCAGACCTATGTTATTTCTAGTTAAATGGTTACAAGCTTGCTTTGCTTTTTATACACTAAGATTCGTGCCATGGGTCAAACATTGAGTTAAGAAAACTCCAAACAATGGTGCAGTAAAATATAAATTGTTTAAGGCCTGTGAAAACAGAAATCAAGCAGTAACCAGGAAGCGTATAGTAAAGGCCATCTGAGAGCACTTTAAAACCCCAGAATACAGCGGCGTGGTTGCAACACAGGAAAGAATGCTTTGATCCACAATCTCTTCCCAACATAGGGTCTGCATGAGGGTCTTGTAAACAGGGCTTGCGCAAGAACTCTGGGAAGGAATGTAACCTCTGCTCACAAGACTCGGAGGGTCTTTGCGGATGGGAGCTTGCGAGGCAGGAAAGCCTTGCAGGGCAGAGATCTTTTGCCTCAGGCTCCTGAATAGCTGGGACTACAGGCATGTGCCACCACACCCAGCTAATTTTTGTATTTTTAGTAAAGACGGGGTTTCACCATATTGGCAAGGCTAGTCTTGAACTCCTAACCTCGTGGTCTGCCTGCCTCAGCCTCCCAAAGTGCTGGGATTATAGGTGGGAGCACCGTGCCAGGCCAAAGCAGGTTTTAAATAGGCACTGTGTAATCCCATTTGAAATGTGTATACACATCCACTATATATGTACATACGAGTAGGGCCGGATGCTGTGGCTCACACCTGTAATCCCTGCACTTTGGGAGGCTGAGGTGGGTGGATCACCTGAGGTCAGGAGTTCGAGACCAGTCTGGCCAAGATGGTGAAACCCCACCTGTACTAAAAATACAAAACATTAGCCGGGCATAGTGGCAGGCATCTGTAACCCCAGCTACTCAGAAGGCTGAGGCAGGAGAATTGCTTGAACCTGGGAGGTGGAGGTTGCAGTGAGCGGAGACTGCGTCACTGCACCTCAGCCTGGGCAACAAGAGCAAAACTCCATCTCAAAAATATAAAAATAAAAAAGAGTAGCCCAACATGTTAATAAGGATTACCTCCAATTGGTGGGACTGCAGGTAATTGTTCTTATTTTTATTTTCTTTTTGATGCTTTTATGTTTTTCAAGATTTTCTGCAATGAGCATGTGTTATTTACTTTTAGAAAAAGCGTATATTATTGCTATAATTAGAAAAAAGGCTAAAGTCATTGAAAAATCTACGCTTCCCAAGATCTAGCTGGCCTAGCCCTAACTCTCAGGGACAGATGCTAAACCACTGTGGAAGGCCTTCGGTTAGGGCTTCTGTAGAGGTGGGGTTTTGAGGAGACAGAGGGTCTAGGGCAGAGATCTGAGTTGGGGTGTCCAGGAATTTACAATCCTCACCTTGGCCTGTGCCACTTCTTTGCTGTTGAGCACAAAGAGGACATCCTGAGTATGAAGCAGAGACAAGGGCAGATCCAGAAGGGAGATGTACTTGCGCAGGATATTCACAGACTGAAGCGTGAGCACAGAACACCCTGGTTGGGGAGGAGACCGAGAGAAGTGAAGCGCCTTAGGCCTCCAGCCAGACTTTACCCTGAGCGCCCTCCCACTACCCTGTCCTGTGGCTCAGGCCAGGGCAAGACAGTGGCCACAGTGTTGTCAGGTGTTTCTATGGCACCAGAGCTGCTCTTTGCCTGTCACTCTTCAGCTAGAAGGAGTAAAAGGGCCACAGAAGAGCTGGCTGGCTACCCTCTACCCCTGCCATGTGCCCTACCAAAAAAAGGTTGGTTGCTAGAGGTTGAGATTTGGCTACCTCAAAGCCAAAGGAAAGGTGAAGGAGACAGGAGGCTAGAGACCTGGTTCCAGCTCTATCAGTCAAGAATTGACAGACTTGGCAAAGTACCTTAACCAGTCTGAGTCTCAGTTTTCTAATCTGTAAAATGGTGTTGACAGTGTGAGACCTGACTGTCTCATGGGATTGATATAAGAATTAAACAGATTATAGTCATATTCCAAAGACATCATGGCTTGCTAAGCTCCCTTCAGTCATCCCACACAGAAACGGCATGAACTATTTATGTTTTCATTCACTGAATCTTCATATCGCTCCTGTGGAGTATGACAGACCAGAAACTGGCCCAGAGAGGCTAAGCATGGGGGTCATGCAGTAAATGGTCAGGCGGGTTAGGAAGAGTTCCTAACTCAGGCAGATTGGTCCATCAAGCACAGCAGTCTTTTACAACCTGGCTAATTGGGGAACGAGATTGAGTTCAGACTGGAAGAATACCAGAGGTGGAAAACATCCCCCTGTGAAAAAGCTAGACAGGTACGGGGCAAACCTGGCCTCCCATTCATCCAGAAGTGGCCCTGCAGGCAGGCACTTGCTGGTAGATACAACCTGCCAAGTACCCTGAGCTGAGTCAAAAAGAGTGTGACGGCCTCCTCCACCCCTGCCTCTGCTCAGCCTAGGGCAGCTCTCTGTGGATTTGCAAATTTCCCTCCCATAAGTTTCTCAGAGGGACAGTATACTGTGGTCCTTTGCAAAAGGGGACAAGCCTTACCTTTAGGTAACTTTCCTTCTGAATACAGGGCCCTGGAGGAGGGAAAGGACAAGAGTGAGAGGAGCAAGAATCATTTCCTTTGTAGGTTACCTATGATCCTCGCTCTGTTACCCAGGCTTTCCTTCAGAGGAAAGCCTGCCATACCCATAGTCCCCTCCATGTGAGTTTCAGGTGGATTCTTTTGCACAAATCACCATATAGATTTCCAAGATCCTGTACCTCTGGCAACAGGTGAAGGGACCAGGATGGGCACTTTAGCCAAGGACAGCCAATCCAGAGGCTGGTCTGTGGCTTGTGAAATACCATGGTCCAAGCTTTGCCCATTAGAGAATGGAGGTAACTGTGCTGCACTCTGGAAAGTTTTTCTTTTGAAACTGTAATGTCAGTATGGTGGAGGAATGATATCTCTTCCCTGATACTTCCTTTCTGCTTTCTGACCTCCCCATACCTACCTTCTGACAGTGAAGGGCATTCTGTACTCACCACCTTAAGAGCAGGGGAGTATCAACTGCAATGAGCACCAGATCTTTTCCTCACTTTGTTGTTTAGAAAGCTGGGGCAAAGAAGGATTGGGAAGGTAGCACACAGACACACATACTCACATGAACAAGGACTCTTGGGAGCAGGGGTTAAAGAAGAGAAGTTGGGAGGGAATTGACAAACTCATGGAACTGACTGCCTGGCAGAGCCTGAGAGGTAGAAAAACCTGAAAAAGCTTTCTGGGATTCTGAGAATGAGGTGGCTTGTCCTGTACTCTGTGGATATTCTGATATCCAGGGAAAGCAGTGAGCACAGGAGGCACCTGTCTGAAAATAGAGCTTACAGCCCTTCAAGCCACAGAGGAAGCTGTGCTGAGGAGGGCTGGGGAGCAAGCCCTGGGGACAGGAGGACCAAGGGGCCACTGGTGGGAGGGAAGCCAGGAAGAGACTGAGAAGTAGCCAGAAAGGCCAGAGTAGGGAGGGCAAGCTGGTGCCATATAAGCCAAAGCAGCATTGCCGTGAGGGACAGGCAGGGCCAAATGCCACAGAAAGGTCAAGATGGCTGAGGACTAAGGTGAGTCTAATGAATTTAGCAGACAGGAGATGACTGTGGAGAAAAAGTCTTATTAGATTGGTGGCATGTCCATGAATTGTTTTATTTGAAGCACAGTGGCCCACCTTCGTGCTGAGAGCCTGTGGCACGCCAGCCTCTTCTGAGGAAAATGGCCCCAGGCAGTTCTATCTACATGGAGTTGTTCCCTTGGGTTCTGTGCCCAGAATGACACCTTCTCTGCTTTCCCCACTTCAGTGGTGACTGGACCAGGAATGGGACCGGGTACTCAACCTCAAGTGCCCCAGCACCCTGCCTGTTGAGGTATTCTTAGTTTCTTTGCAACAGACCTGACCCGATCCTTTCTCTGGTGCAGTGTAAATTCTTGGTGAGAATTACAAGGTGGCTCACGCCTGTTATCTCAGCACTTTGGGAGGCCAAGAAGGGCGAATCACCTGAGGTCAAGAGTTCAAGACCAGCCTGGCCAACATGATGAAACCCTGTCTTTATTCAAAGAAAAAAAATTTAGGCCGGGTGCAGTGGCTCAAGCCTGTAATCCCAGCACTTTGGGAGGCCGAGGCGGGCGGATCACGAGATCAAGAGATCGAGACCATCCTGGCCAACAGGTGAAACCCTGTCTCTACTAAAAATACAAAAATTAGCTGGGTGTGGTGGTGTGCACCTGTAGTCCCAGCTACTTGGGAGGCTGAGGCAAGAGAATTGCTTGAACCCGGGAGGTGGAGGTTGCAGTGAGCTGAGATTGTGCCACTGCACTCCAGCCTGGCACCTGGCGACAGAGTGAGACTCTGTCTCAAAAAAAAAAAAAATTTTATCAAATAAAGAAATCACCAGGCTCACTGTGCATCCGGAATGAGGTGGGACCATTTTTCCAGTTCTCCATGGAGCTTGCTGTCCATGCTAGTCTTGGAAGCTCAAGGCCTCAGAGTAACCATGTGATTGGAAAGATCACTCCGGGGCTGCATCATTTTTCCATATATTGTCAAAAAAAATTTTTATTTCAGACCGTAACCAGGAGATGTTTCTTTCCTGAATCTGTAGGGACCTAATGCAACTAGCAACATGTCTCCTCTAAAGCTGTGGCTGCTGGCTGGACCAGGAATTGAATAGTCTTTACAGGGAGAGCAGTCTAGTCTCCCTTCATTCCACAGTCAAGGAAACAGGAAAGTAGTCTAGAAAGAGGATGTGAGTAAAATTCTAGCATCTTCCACCAAGTGATGTAAAATGTACGGACAAGGAGGCTCTTCAGCTTGGATTGGTCTTCATATGCATCTGACAGAATAATAAATGGAGAACCAGGATTCCTGAATTCTGCCTCTGCCATAGTTTCACCTTGTAGTGCTGGGCAAACCACTTCACAGCCTCAGTAAAATGAGGTGGCTGGACTTAATGGTTGGAGAGGTCATTTCCAAATTTATGTATTGCATTGCCTCAGTCTGAGTGTTCAGCATGTTTAGAAGGTTATCAAATAAGTCCTTCCCTTCAAGTTGCTCCTTTCCTTCTTCAGTAGCTGGGACAGACCCGCCACACCACTGATCAGGGGCCCAGGAGAAGCACTTTGCTAGGGGACAGGAAACACGTCTATGTTTGTATGACTCTACGTCAAGCAATACCTTTGAGTTTGCATTTTATTTTTATTTTTTATTGTATTTTATTATTTTTTTGAGATGGAGTTTTGCTCTTGTTGCCCAAGCTGGAGTGTAATGGTGCAATCTCAGCTCACTATAACCTCCATCTCCCAGGTTCAAGTGATTCTCCTGCCTCAGCCTCCTGAGTAGCTGGGATTACAGGCATGCACCACCATGCCCAGCTAATTTTGTTTGTTTGTTTTTTTAAACAGAGTTTCACTCTTGTTGCCCAGGCTGGAGTGCAATGGCACAATCTCAGCTCACCGCAACCCCTGTCTCCTGAGTTCAAGGGATTCTCCTGCCTCAGCCTTCCAGGTAGCTGGGGTTACATGCATATGCCACCACGCCAGGCTAATTTTATATTTTTAGTAGAGACGGGGTTTCTCCATATTGGTCAGGCTGGTCTCAAACTCCTGACCTCAGGTGATCCACCCGCCTCGGCCTCTCAAAATGCAGGATTATAGGCATGAGCCACTGCATCCAGCCTAATTTTGTATTTTTAGTAGAGATAGGGCTTCTCCATGTTGGTCAGGCTGGTCTTGAACTCCCGACCTCAGGTGATCCTCCCGCCTTGGCTTCCCAAAGGGCTGGGATTACAGACGTGAGCCACCACGGCTGGCCACATTTTATTTTTATTGGTAAAATGTAAATAAATATCAGTAAAATAGGGTGACTGTGAAGAACAAACACATTTCATATTATATATGTATATCCTCCTTCTCCAAAGAAAGACTTGAGAATTGTATAAAATACATGAAGGAGGTGAGAGTAAGGGAAGGAGAAGATGGTGAAGCCGGAGGCACACTGAGTCACAGCACTCATTCCTTAAAGTCTTGTCCATGTGCCACAGGGGTTGCAAATTTGACCCTCAAGCTTCCTGTGGCCACAGAAAAGAGATGAATAAAGTCAGCTACCCCATTTGCAGTATTCAGCGTGTAAAAAAACAATTCAGCTGTTTAGGAGACGAGCATTTGCACTAGGATTTGAGAAAGATTTCTCAGAGAGAGGACGTGGTAAGATGCAGTCAGCAACATGGCCAAAAAGGGCTTGATGATAAGCCAGCAGTGAGTTTCATGTGCTAGATAACAAGTAGGAAAGTGCTTTAGACTTTAAACCATGAGCCCTAATCAAATGAACAAACCCTCACCCACCTCCATCACCCAGAGAATCATACCTCACGGCCGCATACAGAGCAATGTGATTGCTGTGGCCACTTACTCCCCCTGCATCGAAAGTCACCACCTGTAGAGAAACATAGGGTTTTCACTTATGACTGTCTGAATGCCTTCTCAACCGTCTCGACTTCAATGGAGCTGTCTCCTTTCCTTGGGAAAGAGAGGAGAGAACAAAACCCTGAATCTTTTCAAACGCAGCCTATATCTGAAGTGACTTCTCAGCAGATCAGTGGTGTGCAGCTAGTGCTGTGGTTGACCACGTAGAGACTGTTTCTCTGGGTTTGACGCTTTACTCTTGTTCCTAGCCAGTAGAGCAGAGTGGAATTCAGCCATGATAGCAACTTGGGTTCAGAATATGTTTGTTGCTTATTGGTTTAGCCATTGATTAGCACATTTAGCATTCCTGGCTAGCTTCTAAGTGAACTCTGTTCATGAAGATGCAGTCTGGTTTATTGGCTCTCTTTTTCTCATGCCATACTGAGGGCAAAAAAAGCTTTGAGGGACAATGTCCACCTTGTCCTGGGATTGAGTTTATGGAAAAAGTGTATTTATTCATAGACTGCCTCTGTTTCCATTTTCACAGATATATCAACATCTATTTATTAACTACAAGCTCAGTCTGTATTCTAACATTTCATTTCTACACAAATAAAGAAAAAACAAAGAATAATTTGAATAATAATAAAAAGGCTAATTGAATAATGAAAGAAACATTAAAAAGACAACAAGGACTCAAGAGAAGGATAGAATGGTTGATTAGGGGTGATGGAAAGAGGCAAGCTGTCTCCAAGGAAAGGTGACCGGCCGGACGAGGTGGCTCGGCTCATGACTGTAATCCCAGAACTCTGGGAGGGGCGGAGGTAGGTGGATCACGATATCAGGAGGTTGAAACTATCTTGGCTAACATGGTGAAACCTCGTCTCTACTAAAAAAAAAAAAAATACAAAACATTAGCCAGGGCATGGTGGTGTGTGCCTATAGTCCCAGCTACTCCGGAGGCTGAGGCAGGAGAATCGCTTGAACCCAGGAGGCAGAGGTTTCAGTGAGCTGAGATTGCACCACTGCACTCCAGCCTGGGTGACAGAGTAAGACTCTGTCTCAAAAACAAAAAAAGAAAGGTGACCATACTGCATGGATGAAGGAACCTGGAACTGGGATTGGAAGGGATTCACTCTTGGTCTTTCTATTTTAAACTGTAAAGTATAGTGACTTCATGTACAGCAAGCTCTCTGTTATAATAAGAGCAGCTAACATTTATTGAGCACAAGGATAGTACTAACTCCATCTTACACCTAAGGAAGTTCAGGAAGCAGAGGCTGAAGATGGTGGAGCTGTTCCTGGAGTTTGTATCTTTCTGACTCCACAGTCCATGCTCTTTACCAGCATCCCCTATGTGAGAAGGCATGCTAGGCTGCAGGAAGAAGCACTGTGTAAGAATCAGAAGACTTTTGGGAGGACGAAGCGGGCAGACACTTGAGGTCAGGAATTCGAGACCAGCCTGGCCAACATGGTGAAACCTCGTCTCTACTAAAAATACAAAAATGAGCTGGGTGTGGTGGAATGCGCCTGTAATCTGAGCTTCTTAGGAGGCTGAGGCAGGATAATTGCTTGAGCCTGGGAGGCAGAGGTTGTAGTGAGCCAAGATCATGCCACTGCACTCCAGCCTGGGTGACAAGCGAAACTCCATCTCAAAAAAAAAAAAAAAAAAAGATTCAGAAGACCTGCACTCTTATTCTGACAGCTGCCAACCAAATACATGAGTTTAGATTAGTTATTCTTTCTCCTGGGGTCTGGAAAAGCTCATCTATAAGGAAATAGGGTATTCTAGGCAGGCAAACACTCTGGTTAGAAGGGTTATCTAGAGTCATTAATGGATCCTTTATTTGAAAGATAAGTACATAGTGAACTTCACTGTTCATGGCACTGAACACACACACGTGCACACACACACACTTTTTAATAATTCAGAAGGCAGGCTGGGCACTGTGGCTCACACCTGTAATCTCAGCACTTTGGGAGGCTGAGGCAAGCGGATCATAAGGTCAAGAGGTCGAGACCATCCTGACCAATATGGTGAAACCCTGTCTCTACTAAAAATTCAAAAGTTAGCTGGGCATGGTGGTGCGTGCCTGTAGTCCCAGCTACTCGGGAGGCTGAGGCAGGAGAATCGCTTGAACCTGGGAGGTAGAGGTTGCAGTGAGCCGAGATCGTACCACTGCACTCCAGCCTAGGGACAGAGTGAGACTCCATCTCAAAAATAATAATAATAATAATTCAGGCTGGGTGCGGTGGCTCACACCTGTAATCCCAGCACTTTGGGAGGCTGAGGCGTGTGAATCACAAGGTCAAGAGTTTAAGACCAGCCTGGCCAACATGGTAAAACCCCATCTCTACTAAAAATACAAAAATTAGCCAGGCACGGTAGCGTGCACCTGTAATCCCAGCTACTCAAGAGGCTGAGGCAGGAGAATCGCTTGAACCCAGGAGGCAGAGGTTGCAGTGAGCAGAGGTAGCACTATCGCACTCCAGCTTGGGTGACGGAGCGAGACTCTGTCTCAAAAAAAAAACAAAAAAATGCAGAAGACATTTCAGGATCCTATAACTTTAGAGTTACCACCATGAGCCTCAATTTATTACCATGTTGACAAAGTCAACAGAAGTGGTGGGTAATGGAAGAATTTTAACAACAGAATTCCATAATTCAACTAAAGTCTTCTAATGACTAATGTTTATATTTCTCTATCTCTATCTCTCTTTTTTTCTGTGTGTGTGTGAGACGGAGTCTTGCTCTGTCACCCAAGCTAGGCAACAAGAGTGACTCCAGCCTAGGCAACAAGAGTAAGACCCCCATCTTGCTACAAAAATGAAAACTGTACAGCAGTAAATGCAAGTGTATCTCAACTCCAAGTCTGTTGCCATCAGATGGAGCTGGCTAGCACTCTTGCTGGATGAATATTAGAAGGGTGCTGGAGGGCAGTCCCTTGGCTAGGGAATTTGGGGTCACATGAAGTTCAGCTTAATCACTTTTGATATTCTCCAGTCTGTTTTTTGTCCCATCCTACAACTTACAGTGCTGTATTTGTATCAGTTGTATTTGTAGCAAGATGGGGGTCTCATCCTCCCCTTTCTGTTGCAAGCAGGGCTGAGCTGAATTGTATTTAGCTCTCTGAACTTTGCAGATTTGTACATGACAGTGGTACCTGTCATTGCTTACAAAACTCCATCCACTTTTATTTTTTCCTAACTTGCAAACATATTTGTTCAAATAAAATCTTACCCAGACCCCAGTAAATAAGAGGTAACTATGGAGCTGCTCTGGTTTCTAAGATACTGGTTCTTACCTAGAGATAGTTTTGCCCCAGGGTTATTTGGTAACTTCTGGACTTTTTTTTTCTCACTCTCTCTTTTTTTTTTTTCTGAGACAGGGTCTCATTCTGTCACCTAGGCTGGAGTGCAGTGACACCATCATGCTCACTGCAGCCTCAACCTCCCAGGCTCAAGTTGATTCTCCCACCTCAGACTCCTGAGTAGCTGGGACTATAAGTGCATGCTACCACACCTAGCTAATTTTAAAATATTTTTGTAGAGGCAGGGTCTCACTGTGTTGCCCAGGCTGGTCTCAAGGAATCCACCTACTGCCTGAGCCTCCCAAAGTGTTGGAATTACAGTTGTGAACCTCCGTGTGCGGCCTGGAGATAGTTTTATTGTGACGATTGAGGAGAGGGATTGCTACTGACATCTAGTGGGTAGAAGCCAGAGATGCAGCTAAACATCCTTCCATGCACAAGGCCAACCCCCACACCAAATTATCCAGTCCCAAATGTGCAATAGTGCCCCACTGACACATCCTGCTCTACAAGAGCAAGGACTAAGTGCTTCTGGATCACTCTTGTATTCCCAGTTCACCACCTATAGTGAATGTCCCATATTGGGTACTCAATAAATATTTATTGAATGAAAATTGAGGTAGGGGGGTTGAGGCCCAGGACCTAGCCTGCTTGACACCCAGAGAAGACACTGCTACCCACCTGGCCTGCTTTCCAAGGATGGTAGCTTTGCACTTTTCTTTTTAAAATTTATTTTATTTTATTTTTTAAAAATAGATATGGGCTGGGGGGGTGTATGAAAAACTATTTAAAAACATAAAATAAAATTTTAAAAATAGAGATGGGAAGCTGGGTGCAGTGGCTCATGCCTATCCCAGCACTTTGGGAGGCCGAGGTGGGCGGATCACCTGAGGTCAAGACCAGCCTGGCCAATATGGTGAAACCCCATCTCTACTAAAAATACAAAAAGTAGCTGGGTGTGGTGGCGGGTGCCTGTAATTCCAGCTACTCGGGAGGCTGAGGCAGGAGAATCGTTTGAACCCAGGAGGTGGAGGCTGTAGTGAACCAAGATTGCGCCACTGCATTCCAGCCTGGGTGACAGAGCGAGAGTCTGTCTCAAAAAAAAAAATACAGATGGAGTCTTGCTATATTTCCCAGGCTGGTCATAAACTTCTGGCCTCAAGTGATCCTCCCACCCCAACCTCCCAAAGTGCTAGGATTATAGGCATGAGCCACTGCACCCAGCTAGCTTTGTGCTTTTCAAAATGCTGTCCTGACTGCCATTCCTTGTGGTTTTCATGACGTTCCCGCAGTACTGCAGAGCTTGGACCAGACAGAATCCAGTTTCTGCGTTGATGGCTGCAGAGCCCGCTTTGCTTTGGATGATGATGGAGAGCTTATGCTCTCATCCTGGTGTATCCCAGGCGAGAAACTCTCTCCCCATGGCTTAGTCTGTGCTCCTCACCTCTCATCTGTACTTCTGTGTTGCTGCTTCACCACCTCTCATGTGCAGTTGAAACTTCTGGGCTGAATGGAAACCCATACTTAGCTCGAATGATGGCCAGTTATGGCTACAATGGCCATAGTGTTAGCATGATCCTATATTTCTACTGTGGCACTAAGTGCAGGCCAGAGAAATCATTCCCAACTGTACTGTAAACTTGAGTTTCCTTATCAATAGCAAGTGTGTCCTAAGAAATTTGTTAGTAGGCAGAGAGCAGTGGCTCACGCCTGTAATCCCAGCACTTTGGGAGGCCAAGGCAGGTGGATCACAAGGTCAGGAGATCAAGACCATCCTGGCCAACACGGTGAAACCCCATCGCTACTAAAAATAGAAAAATTAGCCAGGCATGGTGGCATGCATCTATAGTCCCAGCTACTCAGGAGGCCAAGCCAAAAGAATCTCTTAAACCTCTTTGGCAGCTTTAAAATTGACTATGGGCTAAGCTGTCCTGCTGATCCTAGAAGAACTGAGACTGGTGTTGCTAGGCTTGCTCACCTTTGCAGTAAATACGTATCTCTGCTATTGCTCCAATTGTATCTAAAATTTTCTTTCTTAGTGGGTATGAATGCATTCTCATGTTTTTTTGGAAAGAAGAAATCAAGGCTTAAAATCCTAGTTTTACCACTACTTGCTTACCCTGGACAAGCTGCTTGGTCTCTGCAAAACCTAAATTTCTTCCAAGTAAACTGAGAATTTTACTTTTTTTTTTGGAGACAGAGTCTTGCTCTGTCACCAGGCTAGAGTGCAGTAACACGATCTTCGCTCACTGCAAACTCTGCCTCCCGAGTTCAAGCGATTCTTGAGCCTCAGCAGCTGGGATACACGCACAAGCCAGCACACCCGGCTAATTTTTGTATTTTTAATAGAGATAGGGTTTCACCATGCTGGCCAGGCTGGTCTGGAACCCCTGACTTCAGGTGATCCGCTCATCTTGGCCTCCCAGCGTGCTGGGATTACAAGCGTGAGCCACCAAACCCAGCCACAAATTTTACTTTTTTTTTGAGATGGAGTTTCGCTCTTGTACTCCATGTTGGTCAGCCTGGTCCTGAACTCCTGACCTCAGTTGATCCACCCGCCTCGGCCTCCCAAAGTGCTGGGATTATAGGCATGAGCCACCACACCTGGCTTACTTTCAAAGTTAAAATGATACTCTGTGAAAATGCGTGGTAAAAGGTGAGGTGAAGTTCTGTATAAACGAGAATCACTGGGGGAGGCTCTGGGGGACCTGAGTTTTTAGGTGGCAGGACAAAGGTGGGGGCTTGAGGGCGTTAAGGAGGACACAGTTTAGAAAAATCTCCCTCCTCTATCTGAGCACTGATAATTTAGTTATTCAGTCTCACGAAAGATCGAAAAGATATCAAAAGGCGTGTTTGTTCCTCAGTAGGTTTAACAGTGAGCACTGGAAGTTCTAGCCTCCTTGGAGAGCGGCCCTGGAGAAGGACTGGAAGTGGGAGGATAGCCACAGGAAAAATTACAGAAACTACGTGGTATGAATGAGACCAAGACCTCAGGCTTTCCATTCAGGAAGGTGTCCCCTTACCAGATTGATGCCATTCACTTCTATATGCTGGAGGAGGATGCTGGCCACATGTTCTGTGTCCCACTGCACACCTGGGTCATCTGGGAAATCCCTACAAGGGAGAAGCATAACTTGAACACCTTTTCTAATCAAGTACAACCTTCTCCCTAAGCTCCAGTAGGTGCACGTCCAGTTTTACGATATTCACATTGGAGGCAACGGGTCCCTGCCTTTAAACTTCCTCAGATTTCAGTTAAGGTAAGATTTACAAACATGAAACAACTAGAAGTTAATGCACAATTCCACATGAGACACTTTTGGAGCTTTATGCTTGTGGCTGAGGGGAAGAAACAACATCAACGAGACGAGGCTCTGTCCACAAGCTGGGGAGACAAATGTGTTAAAAATGAACTTGAGGCCAGGCGCGATGGCTCACGCCTGTAATCCCAGCGCTTTGGGAGCCTGAGGTGGATGAATCACAAGGTCAGGAGATTGAGACCATCCTGGCCAACATGGTGAAACTCGTCTCTACTAAAATACAAAAAAACTAGCCACGTGGTAGCGCACGCCTGTAGTCTCAGCTACTTGGGAGGCTGAGGCAGGGGAATCGCTTGAACCTGGGAGGCAGAGGTTGCAGTGAGCCAAGATCGCGCCACTGCACTCCAGCCCGGTGACCAAGCAAGACTCCGTCTCAAAAAATAAAAATAAAAAAGAACTTGAGCACAAAGCATGATGATATGCACTTTATAAGAGTAATAATAATGTTACTTTAATAAAAAGTACAAAGGTATGTTACTTCACTAACCTCACAAACATCTTTTGACAGAGCTTTTTTTTTTTTTTTTTTTTGAGACAGAGTCTCGCTCTGTTACCCAGGCTGGAGTGCAATGGTACAATCTCGGCTCACTGCAACCTCTGCCTCCTGGGTTCAAGCGATTATCCTGCCTCAGCCTCATGAGTAGCTGGGATTACAGGTGCCCGCCACCATGCCCAGATAATTTTTTGTATCTTTAATAGAGATGGGGTTTCACCATGTGGGCCAAGCTAATCTTGAACTCCTGACCTCATGATCTGCCCACCTTGGCCTCCCAAAGTGCTGGGATTACAGGTGTTAGCCACTGCCTCCAGACTTTTTTTTTTTTGAGATGGAGTCTCACTGTGTCACCCAGGCTGGAGTACAGTGGGGCAATCTCAGCTCACTATAACCTCCGCCTCTTGGGTTCAAGTGATTCTCCCGCCTCAGCTTCCTGAGTAGCTGGGATTACAGGCATGCACCACCATGCCCAGCTAATTTTTGTATATAAATTTTTTCTTCTGAGACGGAGTCTCACTCTGTGCCGCAGGCTGGAGTGCAGTGGCGAGATCTCAGGTCACTGCAAACTCCGCCTCCTGGTTTCGAACGATTCTCCTGCTCAGCCTCCTGAGTAGCTAGGATTACAGGCATGCACCACCACACCTGGCTAATTTTTGTATTTTTAGTAGAGACAGGGTTTCACCATGTTGGCCATGCTGGTCTTGAACTCCTGACTTCAGGTGATCCACCTGCCTCAGCCTTCCAAAATGCTGGGATTACAGGCGTGATCCACCACGCCTGGCCTTTGACAGAGCCTTTATCTATGAAGTTAAGTAGCTTGTTGGCAAGGCTGTCATAGTTAGATTTGAATGCAGGTTTTGCCTGCAAAGCCAAAATGCTTGAGCACTAGGCAGCTGGCTACATTCCCCTTCCATCAGGACTGGGGCTTGCTGCATGTCAGGTACAGAGTCTTCAACAGAATAATCTGCAACTTATCTGTGTCTCCTCCTGGCCACAGGCCTCTCCACAGGCCTATCTCCTCCCACCTGCTGAAATCCTTACTGTCTCTTTTTTGTGCTTGGATCTATGGTGTCACCTGATATAAGACCAAGGGTTCACTTTGGCCCTCTTTTTAAAAAATACTATTCATAGTCTTATAAAATGATACCTATCTCTGTTTGGGTCAGGTCCTACAGCAACACCCATAATGCTACCGAGAGGACATGGGCTCTGCTCCCTACTAGGCAGGCTGTTATCACCTTCCTATGGACAAAAGTCATTAACTGGCCTCCCTCTGGACTTTGGGCAAAGGAGTCACTGGAGGTTTTTCAGCAGAAAAATGACATGAGCCTCAGCAATAAATAATGTCATTACTTCCTTTGCTTCAGTTGGTTCATCTACCAACCCTTTAGGGCGGTGGTCCCCAACCTTTTTGGCACCAGGGACCAGTTTCATGGAAGATAGTTTTTCCACGGACAAGGGTGGGGGACAATAGATTCTCACAGGGGCGTGCAACCTAGATCCCTCCCATGCAGAGTTCACAATAGGGTTTGCACTCCTATGAGAATCTAAGTCCGCTGCTGATCTGAGAGGCATAGCTTAGGCAGTAATGCTCACTTGCCCGCCACTCACCTCCTGCTGTGCTGCCTGGCTCCTAACAGGTCAGGGACACTGGTCTGCAGGGACACTGGTCTGCAGCCCAGGGGTTGGGGACCTCTGCCTTAGGGTGTTTTCTGCAGAGGGCAGCTTTGTGTGTGTGTGTGTGTGTGTGTGTGTGTGTGTGTGTGTGTGACGGAGTTTCACTTTTGTTGCCCAGGATGTGCAATCTTGGCTCACCACAACCTCTATCTCCCGGGATCAAGTGATTCTCCTGCCTCAGCCTGCCGAGTAGCTGGGATTACAGGCATGCAACACCATGCCCAGCTGATTTTGTATTTTTAATAGAGATGGGGTTTCTCCATGTTGGTCAGGCTGGTCTCAAACTCCTGACCTCAGGTGATCCACGCACTTCAGCCTTCCAAAGTGCTGGGCTTACTGGCATTAGCTGCCATGCCCGGCCCAGAGGGCAGCTTTGTACTTTTCAAAGTGCTATCCCATCGGCCACTCCATGTGGTTCTCACAGTGCTCCTGCAGTAAGCAGGACAGACAGCTTAGCAGGTGGGGACAAGACTGGGAGAAAGAGAGAAAGTGGGAGCAGGACAAAGTCTAGTTTTGTCTTTTGGAAATGGAGCTGAATATAGTGTGTAAAACATAACCAGCTGAGCTCAAGCAGCTGAAGGAGAAATAGATACAGGGAACAGAGAAAATGCCTTGGAGTGACAATAGCTACATACATACTTCTGGCTGAGAGGTCCACATAAATGTATCAAGGCATCATTTTGGAGAGGGAATACACCAGTAATATACGGAACTTAAGCACATGAGAGAAAGGATAGGAAGATAGTTGACTAAGCCTACTAAATCTCTGTAGTTCTGAGGTTCTGACAGGCTGAAAGATAAACCTCAAAGAGGGGTAAGCTCATGGCTGCCTTCCATTTATCTTCAGAGAACTGGGATCTGCTCTTCCAAGGAAAGGATGCTCGCAGGAACAGGTGTTGCTCCACGCCTTTCTTTCGGTGGCTCCACCCAGTGATTTTGGGTGAGGCCATTCATTTAAGGAGGGACTTTGGACTGTAAATATCTGCTCTGTGATGTGACACATCTGATAAAGCATCATTGCTTTTATGATCAAGTCCAAACTCCTCTTGGTCAGGCATTCAAGTTTTCCCCAATCTACTTCCTATTTTGATTCACTTCCTTTCTCTTTGAGAAAGCTAATGAGATAACACAGGTCAGAAAGCATTTAAGAACTGTAAAAACAAAAATGCCTAAGTGTCAGAATCATGGCCATTACTGCTACATTAGCATAATTTAAGTCTCCCTTTAAAGAAAAAAAGAAAGAGAGAGAGAGAGAGAGAAAGAAAGAAAGAAACTCCCCAGTTCTTTTTTTTTTTTTTTTCAGATGAAGTCTTGCTCTGTCGCCCAGGATGGAGTGCAGTGGTGCAATCTCGGCTCACTGCAACCTCCACCTCCTGGGTTCAAGTGATTCTCCTGCCTCAGCCTCCGGAGTAGCTGGGACTACAGGCACCTACCACCATGCCCGGCTAATTTTTGTATTTTTAGTAGAGATGGGGGTTTCTCCATGTTGGCCAGGCTGGTCTTGAACTCTTCCCCCTGCTACCTCCTAGTCATCCATCATCGCCCTCTACTGGTCAAATTCTCCAGAAGCCAATCGACATGGGAGCCTGGTCTCTGCATTGTTTCACTGTTCCCTGTTTGGCCTTTCAGCTCTTCCCATACAGTGAGTAAACAAGTCTTGGTATTAAATTCCTTTTGAAATACCTGGTGGTCTCCATTTTCTTCTAGATCTTGACTGATGAATGGTTCATGTAACATCTGTCCATCAGGGGACTTATGAAAAGTTGGAGAGTCAAGAACTAAATATATGTAGCCTGTAATCCCAGCACTTTGGGAGACTGAGGCAGGCAGATCATCTGGGGTCAGGAGTTCCAGACCAGCCTGGCCAACATGGTGAAACCCCATCTCTATGAAAAATACAAAAACTAGTCTGGGCACAGTGGCTCACACCTGTAATCCCAGCACTTTGGGAGGCTGAGGCGGGTGGATCATCTGAGGTCGGCAGTTCGAGACCAGCTTGACCAACAGGGAGAAACTCCATCTCTACTAAAAAATATATATATATATATATACAAAATTAGTCAGGCAAGGAGGTGCATGCCTGTAATCCCAGCTACTCGGGAGGCTGAGGCAGGAGAATCGCTTGAATGCAGAGACTGGCAACATCAGAAGGGCACCCCTGCCTCTAGGATGGGACACCAGAGCTGTGGAGGGGAGCAGTGGTGGGAACTAGATGTCAGGAGAACCAGCTAGATGCCAGGAAAAACACCAACCTGCTCATGGACATGCCACTTAAGGTGGAGCATGGGGGAAATACTTGGTTCTTCCCTCCACTACCTCCTAGTCATCCATCATTGCCCACTACTGGTCAAATTCTCCAGAAGCCAATCGACATGGGAGCCTGGAAACTAGTTTCCATTGGAATAGAGCAAACGCATAAGATGGAGGCAATGTCTTACTCACAGCAAATGTTCAATGGATATTTACTTTTTTCTTTTTTTCTCCCTTTTCTTATTCTTTTAGAGATGGGGTTTTGCCATGTTGGCCAGGCTGGTCTCAAACTCCTGACTTCAGGTGATCCACCCGCCCTGGCCTCCCCAGTGCCGGGATTACAGGCATGAGCCACCACGCTCAGCCTGGGTATTTACTTTCAATTGCTGCTCAATCTTGGCCCTAAACCTTCAAAGGACAGTAGCAGTCTGGCCACCTGCCTCTCATTGTCTAAGAGTTTTCCAGCTTTATGGAAAAGCAGTAACCCACCAGGTGCTTGATTATACAGGGCAGGGGGGAGCACCATAGTGGAGGACAAGGGGGCACCACAGGGCAAGCAGGATTCAAGGCTCAGGGAAGGGAGACATGGCAAGGGGTAATAGCCAGCTTCACCCCAGAAGCTCAAGGGCTTGGTACCGTCCATTATTACAGTGGTCCAGTGTCACCAGCAGGCAATGTGATGTGGCAGAGAGAACATGGAGTAGGATGACACAGAACCTAAGTTCTAGCTCCCCTGCTTTCCATGTGACCATGGCAGCAGCTGCATCATCAGTAAAGATAAAATAATTCTGAGCTGTACCTGATGACCTCCTGAGAGCCCTTCCAACTCTTAAGTTTAGGACTCTGTCATAAGCAAATGATTGACCTCACCCACTATCAGGGAGTAGAGCCACTGAAAGAAAAGCATGGAGCAACAGCTGTTCCTGTGAGCCTTTCTCCAGGTGAGCTTCCCTCAAAGAGCAAAGACATCAGGTATGACACAGATATAACCTCCCAAAAGCCAGAGACCATATCTCTCATTGGGCAAGGCCAAATTCTTTACTACACACCTTCCTTGTATTTAGAAACCTTGACTGAACTCCTCTACCAAGTATAGCCCAGACTACCCCACTTCCTACCTGCTTCAATATAGTATTCTATTATTCGCTGTTGTTTTATGTGTCTCTTTAGCTAACATTAACATATAAGACTAGGCCTGTGTCTTACTCTTTTATTTCTTAGGTGGTAAACGGTACGACTCAAGTCAATGAACAATTTTTTAAAATAAATAAACAACAATAAGTAATTGTGCTTCTACCCTATGCAAGGAAGTGTGTTGGGGTTTAATTAGCACTAGTTGGTTGATAGAAGTGGCCTGTATCTGGATGAACCAAAGGCAAGTATCGTTATACCAGCCATTGGGGGCTGATGCATATAAGCAAGATGTTTGAAAGATTGCAATTTTATAAAACAGATGAGGGGCAAAAAGTGTATACATTGGGCAAGGGAGCAAAATATCCCAGTGGGATCCCTTCCCCTCAATATAGGAAAATATAAAATTTAATGCTGGGAAATTTCAAACAGATAAATGTAGAAAAAAGTCCTTTTAGACCAATTACCTGAGTTGTTCTTTGCCTGAACAACCCTAATCAGCTCAAGGCCTGTGTCCAAGTTTCTGTCCTCCCTTTTTTTTTTGGAGGAGTCCAGGCGAGAGTACAATAGCATGATCTCAGCTCGGCTCACTGCAACCTCTGCCTCCCAGGTTCAAGCGATTCTCCTGCCTTAGCCTCCTGAGTAGCTGGGACTACAGGTGTGTGCCACCACACTCAGCTAATTTTTTGTATTTTTTTTAGTAGAGACGGGGTTTCACCGTGTTAGCCAGGATGGTCTCAATCTCCTGATCTCGTGATCCACCCACCTTGGCCTCCCACAGTGCTGGGATTACAGGCGTGAGCCACTGCGCCTGGCCCGTCTTCTCTAAGAGAGTAACAATTCTGCCCTAGATAAACATGTTGTAAGTCAGTTTTTGGATGCTTCCTTAAGAGACAGTTGTGAATGACATTTGCCCCAGTTTTGTCTAGTCCCTCTTCCTGATAACTAGAACAGGAGAAGCAAGCTTGGTCTGTGAAGTAATCTTAGGTATGAAGCCAAACAGAGAAGAGTAATAAAAAAGGGGAACTCAGGCTGCAAGGACTCTGGGGAGTGAGCCATCACACCGTCCCAGACAGCACCCCTCCTCCTCCTACGGTTATTGTAGGTCATCTGCTATTTGCAGCAGAGCCAAATCCTCATTGATAGATGCCATAATTTTTTAAAGCCTTCCTATCATCAATTATTTAGGTTGTTTCCAATTTTTTTATTATTGTAAAAGGCTGTAATGGGCATCTGTATCCAAAACTCTCCGTATGCCTCTCTCAATACTTCTTTGTGATAAAATCATAGAAATGTAGCTTCTGAGTCACTGGTGAAATGAAAGGCATAGCACATGTGTGGATCTCTCTTGTAAGAACTTTGCTATAAAGAGTAAATGGAAAGTGTTAACTTGCAAGGGGTACAGCATCAAAGGAGTGTGTTTTTTTAAAAAGAGAGTGTTTGTTTGTACATTTTATAGGCTGAAGGGAAAAACCAATAAGTACAATTTATATCAACAGCTCCATTCCAGTCAGGCACGTTGGCTCATGCCCATAATCCCATCACTTTGGGAGGCTCAGGCGTGTGGATCACTGAGGTCAGGAATTCGAGACCAGCCTGGCCAACACAATGAAATGTGTCTCTTCTAAAAATACAAAAGTTAGCTAGGTGTGGTGGTGAGTGCCTGTAATCTCAGCTACTTGGGAGGCTGAGGCAGGAAAATTGCTTGAACCTGGGAGTCGGAGGTTGCAGTGAGCCAAGATCATGTCACTGTACTCCAGCCTGGGTGACAGAGCAAGACTCCATCTCAAAAAAAAAAAAAAGCTCCATTCCTTCGAAAAATCTGAAGTGCTTTAATATTATCTACTTTTTAATCCTTTTTAAATGTTATAGAGATGGGGTCTTGCTATGTTGGCCAGGCTAGTCTTAAACTCCTGGTATCAAGCGATCCTCCTGCCTTAGCCCTATCTTCTTTCTTTCTTTTTTTCTTTTTTTTTTTTTTTTTTGAGAGAGAGTCTTGCTGTCTCACCCAGGCTAGAGTGCAATGGCACAATCCCTGCTTACTGCAACATCCGCCTCCCCACATTGAAGTGATGCTTCAGCCTCAGCCTCCCAAGTAACTAGGATTACAGGCACCCGCCACTATGGCCGGCTAATCTTTGTACTTTTGTAGAAATGGGGTTTTACCATGTTGGCCAGGCTGATCTCAAATTCCTGACCTCAGGTGATCTGCCCACCTCAGCCTCCCAAAGTGCTGGGATTACAGGCGTGAGCCACCATGCCCAGCCCCATATCATTTACTTCTTTCCACAGTTGGAAAGAACTGGTTGAGAGATTTACTTAGTACATGTGGACTTATACAAGCGCTGACAGAGCTAACTGGGAATATAAAAGAATGCACATATGGTAAAGACCACAATTTTATCTTGTTAACTGACTCTCCTCCTTGGAAATTACTTGTATGTAATTTAAAGCCAATTTGAAAGTAGAAGTCAAGCCTCAAAGAGTAGTCAAGCTTTACACTTAAAGAATGTCTGGGGGCCAAGCGTGGTGGCTCACACCTGTAATCTCAGCACTTTCAGAGGCCAAAGTGGGAGGATCCCTTGCGCCCAGGAGTTCAAGACCAGCCTGGGAAACATAGTGAGACCCTGTCTCTAGAAATTAAGAAAAAAAAAAATTAGCTGGGCACAGTGGCTCACACCTGTAATCCCAGCACTTTGAGAGGAGGAGGTGGATCACGAGGTCAGGAGTTTGGGACCAGCCTGGCCAACATGGTAAAACCCCGTCTCTACTAAAAATACAAAAATTAGCTGTGCGTGGTTGTGCGTGCCTGTAGTCCCAGCTGCTTGGGAGGCTGAGGCCAGAGAATCACTTGAACCCAGGAGGTGGGGGTTGCGGTGAGCCGAGTTCATGCCATTGCACTCCAGCCTGGGCAACAGAGTAAGACTTGGTCTCAAAAAAAAAACAAGAAAGAAAGAAAAAATTAGCTGGAGTGGTGGCATGGGTGTGGTCCCAACTACTTGGGAGGCTGGGGCAGGAGGATTTCCTGAGCCCCAGAGATTAAGGCTGCAGTGAACTGAGATCATATCACTGGATTCCAGCCTGGGTGAGAAACAGCAACGACAAAAAAATCACGTCTGGGCTGGGCACAGTAGCTCATTCCTGTAATCCTAGGACTTTGGGAGGCCAAGGAGAGAGAACTGCTTGAGCCCAGGGCTTCAAGACCATCCTGGGCAACATAGTGAGACCCTATCTCTACAAAAAATAAATTTAAAAAATTAGCCAGGTGTGGTGGCATGCACCTGTAGTCCTAGCTACTTAGGAGGCTGAGGTATAAGGATCACTTGAGCCTGGGAGATCAAGACTGCAGTGAACCATGACCATACCACTGCACTGCAGCCTGGGCAACAGAACGAGACTCTGTCTCAAAAGTGAGAAAAGGAAAGAAGAAAAGAAAAGAAAAGGAAAAGGGAAAGGGAAGGGAAAAGAGAAAAGAAAAAAGAAAGCCAGGCTCAGTGGCTCACACCTGTAATCCCAGCACTTTGGGAGGCCGAAGCAGGTAGATCACCTGAGGTCTGGGATTTGAGACCAGCCTGGCTGACATGGTGAAACCCCATCTCTACTAAAAATACAAAAAATTAGCTGGGCATGGTAGCAGGCACCTGTAATCCCAGCTACTCGGGAGGCTGAGGCAGGAGAATCACTTGAACCCAGGAGGCAGAGGTTATAGTAAGCAACTGTACTCCAGCCTGGGCAACAGAGCTAGACTAGTCTCAAAAGAAAATAAAAGTCTGGCATTACCCTTCCTATGTGACATAGACATGAACCAGGCAATGGCTTGGTTCCAGCAAAAGACGAGTATTCCAGTGCAATTCCCTTGCTGCTTGGGACTTTTCAAATCCAGATCTTTGCAGGTCTACAGGGAGTGGTCATAAAGTTTCTGAGTTTAGAGTTCCTAGAAACTGCCTTTCATTTAAGCAAAAGGTCCTTTGTGGCTTTTACTGCAATTTTAACCAGAGTATGGAAATTTCTCAGATGCTGATGTGCGTGGGTCAGTTTGCAAAGATGTAAAGCTGAGTTAAGTCTGCCTAAAACAGATGGATATGGAGGACTGAAGCCAAGTTTCCAGCCAGGTTTTACCCAAGTAAAGCAGAGATGACAAATCTGAATAATGGAGCTGGATGACAGAGCATCAGATACTGCTGGTGCAGGACGAAGATAACTAGAGACTGCATCAGGCAGTTGCTGAATCTTCCTTTCTTGACATACTGCTCTCCTTTGAGAATTCCAGTCCACAGGGTTCATCTCTCAGCTCAGAAATGATAAAAGGTAAGCTCTGAAATACCTGACAAGGTTGTACCTTACACTTAGACCTTTGAATTCAGAGACATATCGTCTTTGCACTTCATCACTTTACATCTCAAATCAGTCAGGTGGTGTTTCCTGATAAGAGGCCAGCAAAAGCTGGGCACGGTGGCTCACACCTGTAATCCCAGGACTTTGGGAGGCCAAGGCAGGCAGATCACTCAATCAGGAGATCAAGACCATACTGGCCAACATGGTGAAACCCCGTCTCTACTGAAAATACAAAAAGTAGCTGGGCATGGTGGTGCGTACCTGTAATTCCATCTATTTGGGAGGCTGAGGCAGGAAAATCACTTGAACCGGGAGTCAAAGGTTGTAGTGGGCCAAGATCGTATCACTACACTCAAGCCTGGAGACTGAGCGAGACGCCGTCTCAACAACATCAACAACAAAAAAGAAGCCAGCAAAAAGGCAAAACTTTCAAGATGGTTCATAAAGGAAATTTGAAGACTACTTAAAACATTAAAAAGACCTATTAGGTCGGGAGTTCAAGACCAGCCTGACCAACATGGTGAAACCCCATCTTTAGAAAAAAAAAAAAAAAAGACCTATTAAAGAATGTTTAAAGAAAACAAGATTGTGCCATTGCACTCCAGTCTGGGCAACAAGAGTGAAACTCCATCTCAAAAAAAAAAAAAAAGGCAGTTGGCTGGGTGCAGTGTCTCATGCCTGTAATCCCAGCACTTTGAGAGGCCAAGGAGGGTGGATCACCTAAGGTCAGAAGTTCAAGCTTGGCCAACATAGAGAAACCCCGTCTCTACTAAAAATACAAAAATTAGCTGTGCATTGTGGCGGGCACTTGTAATCCCAGTTACTCAGGAGGCTGAGGCAGGTGAATAGCTTGAACCCGGGAGGCAGGGGCTGTAGTGAGCTGAGATTGCACCACTGCACTCCAGCCTGGGCGACAAGAGCCAGACTTCATCTCAAAAAAAAAAAAAAAAAGAAAGAAAGAAAACAGGCAATTTAGATAAAAAGAAATATGGCCGCGTGCTGTGGCTCACGCCTATAATCCCAGCACTTTGGGAGGGTGAGGTGGGCAGATAAGAGGTCAGGAGTTCGAGACCAGTCTGGCCAATATGGTGAAACCCCATCTCTAATAAAAATACAAATATTGAGCTGAGCATGGTGGCTCACACCTGTAATCCCAGCACTTTGGGAGGCTGAGGCAGGCGGATCATAAGGTCAGGAGTTTGAGACCAGCCTGGCCAACATGATAAAACCCCATCTCTACTAAAGATACAAAAAATTAGCCAAGTGTAGTGGTGGACACCTGTAATCCCAGCTACTCGGGAGGCTGAGGCAGGAGAATCACTTAAACCCGGGAGGCAGAGGTTGCAGTGAGCTGAGATCGTGCCACTGCACTCCAGCCTGGGTGACAGGGCAAGATTCCATCTCAAAACAGAAAAAAACAAAATTCAAAAATTAGCCGGGCGTGGTGGCGCGTGCCGGTAGTCACAGCTACTCAGGAGGCTGAGGCGGAGGTTGCAGTGAGCCGAGATCACGCCACTGCGCTGCAGCCTGAGTGACAGCGCAAGACTCCGTCTCAAAAAAAAAAAAAGAAAAGAAAAAGAAAAGAAGAAATGCAAATTGCTAACATATATTCCTTCTGCTTCTCAGGAAGAATCAAAGAAATGCAAGATTAAAGCAAGATATCTGTGTTGGAGAAAGGCACAGAGAAAGGGGCACTGTTATGTACTGCTGGTGTGAGTTTAAATTGCCACATCTCAGGAAGAAGGTAACTTGCCTATATGTGAAGATCTGTGCCCTTTGATCCTGTGTTTCTAGAAACCTAACCTAAGGAAATAGAGAAGCCTAAAGGCCAAAGTCAGCTCAGTCAGAGATATCACTTTCACTGCAATTGCAGCAGAAAGGGGCCGGCAGTTCTATTGCTCTGCACTAGGGAGCAATTTCTCTAACTTCCTGAAGTGTGGCTTATGAAAAATGCTAAAGATAACACAAGAGATTTTTTGGGCATGTTCAGAGTAAGAGCAAAGAAAGCACAGATACACCCACGGTAAGGAATGTCAACGTATAACGGGACAAAAAAACCATAGTCACTAAACTTTAATTTTGCTTCTGACTTTTCAGTCAAAAAGAATGAGACTCTGACGAAAGAGGAACAGAAATATATTTAGAAGAATTGAATGTTGAAAACAAAAATAAGTCTGTGAGAGAACTTTTTAAAGGGCTCTGAATGTATTCAAGTCTCAGTTCCCCAGAAAGCAGTCTAGGAAGAAGGCCTTAGCTTAGTGTGTACTTTACTGGGGAGTGTGGCCCCAGGAGCAGGAACCACTGACAGATGGAGAAGGCAGGGAAGCAGGAATGCTTTATTGATTTGGCCCTACTTTTGGGCACTGGCTGTGTGATCCCCACGGGACTACCTGAAAGTTGTAAGAAAAGCCACTTACAACTGTCCATCTTCTCAGGAGGAGAAAGAAGGAAGTATTTATCTCCACAGGCTGTTAGCGCTCTAATCTTTCAGAGGTGAGCCCGCTTGGGAACCTGAGACTCTGGGCAATGGCAGAGAAGCCTGGGGGCAGAGAGCAGCAGGAGCAGTGTGGGCCTGAGGCGAGGGGCCGTGAGGTGGAACCAGCCTGAGGCTAGTAGGTGCCTGCACAGCCATGGCTTGAGGAAGGCATCTGGAGGGGTGCCCAGGGACCCACAACATCAGAGTGGGGCTCGGAGAGAATGAAATCACTGTGCATTTAAGTGATCCAGACTAAGCACACACTATGTGCCAAACACATGGACGAGCGTTAAGGATAAAAACATGAATACAAAACATGGTCTCTTCCCTTGGGAAGCTTAGGGCCTGGGAGGCAGAAGTTCGGGCTGCTGCGGGATGAGGGAGTTTCCTGGGGGAAGGAGAGATGGGCAGGGGAGGAGGGGAGGAATCCAGCAGGTTCAGAGTCGCATCAGTTAGAGGCTATTAAAGCACGTAAGGCACCTCATGAACCTCAGAGCACTGCGTCTCTCGCTCTGAGGAGAAAGAGACTACTATTTTGGAAGCTAAGAACACAACAGAAGCAAGCCCGACGACTCCTTCTCTGAGGTGTATTCAGCAAACACAGGGTTAACAACGCTAGAAAAGGCTCCAAACTCTAAGCCCCACCCTAGACCTTAGAGTTCAGTAAACAAGCCAGGCTGAAAGAGCTCATTAAAATAACGTGTTTTCTGTTTTTGTTTTTCCCAGTGTCTGAATATCCTCAAACGGTGACCTTTCCGACACATTCTAATGACTAGACATTCTAATGAGTCACCCTGGCCGGCACTTTCTAGTCCGGAGAGTCATGGAAACCCTTTGTGAAAATCTGTGCGAGTTGTAGGTCCCTTCAGTCACCGGGTGCTGGTGAGGGAAGTCCCCCTTGCCTCCTCTCCCCAGCTAAGCAAGCCCAGGAACCCAGGTCTTCCTCCCCTAGACCTAGCCCTGCACGGAGCAGGAGACTGCAGCCTCCGCCGCTGGAACCCAAGCAGGGTTGGGTAACAGTTTATCTCTGAGAACTGAGTCCCACTTTTGCACACTGCACTCTGAACTTTAATACAGGCGGAGGCGGCTCACACGCCCTTATTTGGTCTTGCGGCTTGTACAGCGCCAGCGGGAAGGTTCAGCCACCCCTCCACCCACCTCCGGCCCACTTCTAAACTCGATTACTTCCTTTGTCACCCAAAGAGAGCAAAGGTCAGTGGAGTTCAGAGCTAACAGTAAGCCTGGCCAAGGACGCAGAAGCCTGACCTGGGACTGCCAATTTATCGCCCCCCAAGGGCCATCGTGGGAGGCAGCAACTGTCTTCTGGTCTGAGGGCCCGGCAGGAGCATAGCTGCTCCCACTACAGGACTGTGAAGAAATGAGGTCTAAACTGCAGGAAGGTTGCAGCAGGGTCCAACAACTTCCGGCGGGGGGAGTGGGGGGGGGGTTGTCTCTGCATTACCAAGCCTCTGTGTAAGCTAAGCCATACACAGAGAAAAGAAATAGGGGAAAAGATGAGGAAGAGAAAGGAAAAGACGATCTGAGAAAAAGGACTGAAAAAAGAGGTATATAAAGATCAATGCACTTTTATTAAGTATCTGGTGTGATAAGGGCCTCATCCCTAAGCAGCTTAGGAGTCCAGACAGACCAAATGTCCCAAGAGACTCTTTCCACATGAGGCTTAAAGCCCCCAAATCTAACCATAAAATGGATTTTTCCTTTCTCATAAGACATAAAAGGGATTAGCAAGTCATGGGTGCTAGGTATTATACCGAAATCAGTTACCTGGGTTCACCTTTCCAGAAAGATGCCTTTCATATTATTGCAACAAAAATAAAGTACATAAAGCCTGCAAAGTCCCTGTGAGAAATCTTTCTTCAAAAATTGCCAATTTGGCCAGGTATGGGGCTCACCCATGTAAACAATCTCAGCCTTTTGGGAGGCTGAGGCAGGAGGGCTGCTTGAGGCCAGGAGTTTAAGACCAGCTGGGCAACATTAGTAAGATCCTGTCTCTACACATAATTTTTTTAATTGTTATTTTGCTGTTTAATGTTGCAACCACCCAATGCGTTCAACCTGCCTGCGGCCTAGACAGAGTCGATTTATCAAACCAGGGGAATTGCAATTGAGAAAGAGTAATTAAGTCATGCAGAGCCAGCTGTAAAGGAGACAGGAGTTTTATTATTACTCAAATCAGTCTCCCATAGCATTCCGGCATCAGAGTTTTTAAGGACAACTCGGTGGGTGGGGGGAAGCCAGTGGGCCCAGAGTGCTGATTGGTTAAGTAGGAGATGAAATCATAGGAAATTGAAGCTGTCCTCTTGCGCTGAGTCAGTTCCTAGGTGGGGCCATGAGATCAGAAGAGCCAGTTAATAGATCTGCGTGGTACCAGCTCTGATCCATCAAGTGCATGGTTTAGGAAATATCTCAAGCACTGATTTTAGGACCAGTTTAGGGAGGGTCAGAATCTTGTAGCCTCCAGCTGCAGGACTCCTAAACCATAATTTCTAATCTTGTGCCTAATTCGTTAGTCCTACAAAGGCAGTCTAGTCCCCAGGCAAGGAGATTTGTTTAGAGGAAGGGCTGCTATCATCTTTGTTTTAAACTAGAAACTGGCCCAGCGCGGTGGCTCACGCCTGTAATCCCAGCACTTTGGGAGGCTGAGGCTGAGGCAGGCAGATTACTTGAGGTCAGGAGTTTGAGACCAGCCTGGCCAACACGGTGAAACCTGGTCTCTACTAAAGATGTAAAAATTAGCCAGGCAAGGTGGTAGGCTCCTGTAACCCCAGCTGCTCAGGAGGCTGAGGCAGGAGAATCGCTTGAATCTGGGAGGCGGAGGTTTCAGTGAGCCGAGATTGCACCACTGCACTCCAGCCTGAACCACAGAGTGAGATGCCATCTCAAGAAAAAAAAAAAAAAAGAAAGAGCAGTGGGTATGAGGCTAACAGCAGACAGCCTTGTGTGATTAGATTGCAAAATGAAGGAGAACAGAGCCGGGCCCTGAAGGGCCTTCAGTATTCTGCTCAGGGGATTGGACTATGCTAGACCCAACAGGGGAGCCTTTAAAGATTTTCAGGGATTCAGTCTATGTTTCAGAAAGGCATACTCTGGAGCAGGCTGAATGAGAGAAAAATCTCTGCAGACATGCATAGAGAGGATGATGAGGGGCTGGAGTAAGATGGTGAGGATGAAAAGATGGATATCAATAACAGAATGACACAGAACTAGACTCTACATGATGAAGGTGCTGACTAGAATTGGGGAGGCGGGCTGAGAGAGAAGACCTGAGGCATTTGCCGGAGGGGATGTGGGGAGGGTGGTGGTGCCGGCAGCACAGATGTAAGAAATGAAACTGCCTAGAAGAGGGCTGAAGACAGCACTTTGAAGATCTACAGAGAAAGAGCTGGCAAGAAGAGGAGCCAGGAAAGGAGCCAGGAGGAGCAGTTGGAGATTGCCTGTCTGACTTGCTCTGGATAGGACATAAACATTTACCAGATACCAGCAGCATGCCAAGGACGAGGCTGGGTGCTGGTAACCGAGCATGATAGGTACATGACCTGTTTATAAAAGCATGTTTCAGGCCAGGCACAGTGCCTCACGCCTGTAATCACAGCACTTTGGGAGGCCGAGTCGGCAGATCACCTGAGGTCAGGAGTTCAAGACCAGCCTGGCCAACATGGTGAAACCCCATCTCTACTAAAAATACAAAAAATTAGCTAGGCGTCATAGCGGGTGCCTGTAATCCCGGCTACTCAGGAGACTGAGGCATGAGAATTGCTCGAACCCGGGAGGTAGAGGTTGCAGTAAGCCGAGATCACGCCCTTGCACTCCAGCCTGGGCAACAAGAGCAAAACTCCATCTCAAAAAAAAAAAAAAAAAAGCAGATTTTGTGAGCTCATGAGCAATATCCCGGTGGCCACCCAGGTTCATCATGAGGCAGATGCAAGACGTATTTCCTTCCCTATGAGGCAACCCTGACAGACCAGGAAGGGAACTATAAGACTTTAAGCTTGATCAGTGGATTCTGATGGAAATGGGTTCTTACTCATATTCAACAGCATTAATAGTAATTGCTAACTCCTTAATAATTCAATAAGAGCTTTTGTATAATTGGTGATTTTAAAAGTTTTACAAAATCTTCACACTATTCAATTATTTGATATAGATTAACATCATTCTCTCTTTTTTTTGAGATGGAGAGTCTCACTCTGTTGCAGTGGCTCAATCTTGGCTCACTGCAAACTCCGCCTCCCGGGTTCAAGAGAATCTCCTGCCTCAGCCTCCTGAGTAGCTGGGATTACAGGCGCCCACCACCACACCCCGCTAATTTTTTGTATTTGTAGTAGAGACAGGGTTTCACCATGTTGGGCAGGCTGGTCTCCAACTCCTGATCTCGTGATTTGCCCACCTTGGCCTCCCAAAGTGCTGGGATTACAGGCGTAAGCCACTGCACCCGGCCTCTTTCTTATTTTTTTTAAGAAACAGGGTCTCACTCTGTTGCCTAGGCTGACCTTGAAATCTGGGTCTTAGATGTTCCTCCCATTCAGCCTCCCAAAGTGCTGAGATTACAGCTGTGAGCCACAGCACCTGGCCAGATTAACAGCTCTTCTAAGAACAGTGAGTCTTCAACGAGAAATTTTGCTCCTCAGAAATATCCTTTTTTTTAAACAGGGTCTTGCTCTGTCATCCAGGCTGGAATGCAGTGGTGCAAACACAGCTCACTGCAGCCTCAGCCTCCTGGGATCAGGCAATCCCCCTTCCTCAATGTCCTGAGTAGCTGGGACTACAGGCCATGCACCACCACACCCATCTAATTAAAAAAATTTTTTTGGCAAGGTACAGTGGCTCACACCTTTAATCCCAGCAATTTGGGAGGCTGAGGCTGGCAGATCACCTGAGGTCAGAAGTTAGAGACCATCCTGGCCAACATGGCGAAAACCCGTCTCCTCTAAAAATACAAAAATTAGCTGGGCGTGGTGGTGTGCACCTGTAATCCCAGCTACTCAGGAGGGTGAGGCAGGAGAATAGCTTGAACCCAGGAGGTGGAAGCTACAGTGAGCCAAGATCATGCCATTGCACTCCAACTTGGGTAATAGAGTGAGACTCTGTCTCAACAAAAAAAAAAAAAAAATTTTTTTTTGTAGAGATGGGGTCTCGCCATGTTGCCAAGGCTGGTCTTGTACTCCTGGGCTCAAATGATGCTCCCACTTCAGCCTCCCAAAGTTGGGATTGAACCACCTCACTTGGCCAGAAATATCTTTTGAAGTAGGCATTGTTTACTATTACTGGCTGCTGGACCCATAATGGGGGCTGAGTCCTATGACCAGCCTGGACATCTTGCCCAGCTTTCTGAGAGGTGCTAACATAGCATCAGGATAAATGTATGAGTTGCATTTTGCACTGACTCTTTCACCAACTTAATGAGCACTCTTGATTCCTTGAGATCATTCTTAAAAAGAATTTGAGGAAGATACCTTCCTTCCACATGATTACTGCTGATTCATTAACCAGAGAATGCATGAGTTAGAAGGGACTTTAGGAACCATCTAAGTAGTCCTGTTAGCCTTAGAAAGAGTAATTCCAGGGATATTTTGTGAAATCAACAATGATTATGTTTGGGAGACAAAATGATTCCTTTGTCAGCCGGGTGCGGTGGCTAAAGCCTGTAATCCCAGCATTTTGGGAAGCTGAGGTGGTCAGATCACCTGAGGTCAGGAGTTCGAGACCAGCCTGGCCAACATGGCGAAACCCCGTCTCTACTAAAATTACAAAAATTAGCTGGGTGTAGTGGGCATGCACCTGTAATCCAGCTACTCAGAAGGCTGTGGCAGGAGAATCACTTGAACCCAGGAGGCAAAGGTTGCAGTGAGCCAACATCGCGCCGCTGCACTCCAGCCTGAGTGACAAAAGCGAGACTTCGTCTCAAAAAAAAAAAAAGATTCCTTTGTCAAGGTGTTTAGGTATGGGTGTTTAGGGTATGTAGAAATAGATATTTTACATAATAGTAACCATCTGGTGAAAATAACCCAGACCAATTATTACCCCTAATTCAGCATTCCATTAGGCTATCCCACTCCTAAAACTAAGGCTTCTCTAAGTTGTAAGGAACAAGGATATGGAGTCTGTCTACCTCCCTCCTGCATGTTCCCTCTGAGATGCTGGCTGTGGTGGGCAAGAAGGTGGCTAAGCCAAGGGATCCCTAGCCATTCCTTTCACACCCAGAAAAAGGGAGGGCTTTCAGGGGACTGGGGGCAGGCAAAGCTGAGGTAAATTTGTGATATGTGCCAATTCCTAGGAAGACCCTGTCTGGTGATGCTCAGATAGCTTCTGCAGGGTGAATTCTTCTTGAAAGGCAGTGGTCTCCAGATTAGGACATTCTACCACTATGGTGAATTATAATCCTGATCTGCTGATCAGCCCCTCTTAGCAGTGCCCCCATGGACAGCTGTTGCCCCCCTTCCATTACCTGGGGGCAATAGCAGAATGTTTGAGGATGGGTCTTACAGGTTGGGTTGATCCCCTGTGACTTGCCTGCTTCTTGTCAGATGGCAGCTGTACCAATGGGCACGCCACCTGTGTACCAGAGCTCCTGCTTCTGCAGGAGACTGAGGCCAGTATTTCTCCCTTGTCATGGAAGATTCCATCACAGGTCCCCTTCTTCCTTCTCCTTTAGCCAGTCTCATAAAAATTTGCCAATATCTGCTAGGCGTGGTGGCTCACGCCTGTAATCCACACACTTTGGAAGCCAAGGTGGGCAGATCACCTGAGGTCGGGAGTTCAAGACCAGCCTGACCAACATGGTGAAAGCCCATCTTTAAAAAAATTAAAATTAAAAAAAATTTTTTGCCAATATCAATATCCAATTCCTTCTAAAATTCTTAGATGTAGGCAAGGAACTAAGCATTAAATATTGCAACAGAAAATATACACACCTACCAGGCTAGGGTTTTATAGGGAAAATAAACAAGAGAGATCCAAATCACTTCAAAATCATTTCCAAGTGGGTTGATGCTATTTGATGTGGTTACTTAAGAGTGTAGACAAAAGACACACTTGCAGTGCTAGCCAGAAGATTGCCTTAGTTATTACAAATGTTGCATCTGGCTTTGCAGAGAGCAAATGCCTAGACACATTCTCAGGGATGGGATGGGATTTGTTAAACAATCTCTTGCATCCAGTCTCTGAAACATAAAAGCTGTTGATGTTCTTTTACAGCAGGTAAAAAATGCTTGGACTTTTCTTAGAAAAGGCAGAACATTCCTAGAATTAGCATCTAAAACATCAAAATTTAGCTTGCAAAAATGAGTTCAAAATGAACTATGGTTCTACAGCAGTGTTTTCCAACTGAGGTCCACAAATCCCTGAGAGTCTGTGGCTAAATTCTCAGGGGTCCAAGCATTCCTAGAAAAATTTTTTACTTAAATAACAATCTGAAAAATTTCATACTTATTTCCTTGACAACTTCAGATGAATGCACATTTATGTGATTATAGTGCTTATATATATATATCTGAGCATATATATATATATATCAGCATATATATATATATACATATATATATGTATGTATCTTTTTTTTTTCCTGAGACAGAGTTTTACTCTTGTTGCCCAGGCTGGAGTGCAATGGTGTGATCTCGGCTCACTGCAACCTCCGCCTCCCAGGTTCGAGTGGTTCTCCTGCCTCAGCCTCCTGAGTAGCTGGGATTACAGGCACATGCCACCATGCCCAGTTAATTTTTATATTTTTTAGTAGAGATGGGGTTTTGTCATATTGGCCAGCCTGGTCTCAATATCCTGACCTCAGGTGATCCTCCTGTCTCAGCCTCCCAAAGTGCTAGGATTATAGGTGTGAGCCACTGCTCCCAGCCGTTACTGCTTATATTTATACATGCGAGAGCACAAGAGTCTTTTTTTCCTTTTAAAAACACCGAGTGGGCTGGGGGCAGTGGCTCCCACCTGTAATCCCAGCACTTTGGGAGGCCGAGGTGGGTGGATCACGAGGTCAGGAGTTCAAGACCAGCCTGGCCATCATGGTGAAACCCCATGTTAAAAAAAAAAAAAAAAAAAAAAAAAGAAGGCATGTGAATTTGAATTTTTTTTTTATTTTACCTAGATTTAAGGGTTAAAGGATTGTTTTAGGTTAGATAGGAAAAAGCTGAAGACTTGAACAAGTTGTGGAAGGTTTGCAAAAAATTAATCTTGTAAAAGAAATTCTATGTGTGTAAAATTAAAGGGGTATTATTCAGTTTATCCATAAATTGAAGACTGGAATAAAAGCACAACAGAGTTTTCTTAGAACACTAATCTGCTCATTAACAAAAATTAAAAGGATTTTAAAAAGTTTACAAGAATCTCACCTTATGGTCAGACATTAAAATTGGATAACTTTCTCTATAAAGTTTTATTAAGAATTGGGTTTGGCTGGGTACGGTGGCATAAGGCTGTAATTCCAGCACTTTGGGAGGCTAAGTGGGTGGATCATGAGGTCAAGAGTTCAAGACCAGCCTGGCCAACATAGTGAAACCCTGATCACAAGGTCAGGAGTTCAAGACCAGCCTGAACAACATGGTGAAATCTCGTCTCTACTAAAAATACAAAATCCCATCTCTACTAAAAATACAAAAATTAGGTGTGGTGGTGGGCACCTGTGGTACCACCTACTTGGGAGGCTGAGGCAGGAGAATCAGTTGAATCCAGGAGTCAGAGGTTGCAGTGAGCTGAGATTGCACCACTACATTCCAGCCTGGGCGACACAGCAAGACTCTGTCTCAAAAAGAAAAAAATAAAAATAACAATTGGGTTTGAGGCTGGGCACAGTGGCTCACACCTGTAATCCCAGCACTGTGGGAGGCCGAGGTGGGTGGATCACCTGAGGTCAGGAGTTTGAGATCAGCCTGGCCAACATGGAGAAACCCCGTTTCTACTAAAAATAAAAACATTAGCTGAGCGTGGTGGCTCATGCTTGTAATCCCAGTTACTTGGGAGGCTGAGGCAGGAGAATTGCTTGAACCTGGGAAGCAGAGGTTGTGGTGAGCCACAATTGTGCCACTGCACTCAAGCCTGGGCAACAGAGTGAGATTCTGTCTCAAAAAAAAAAAAAAAGAATTGGGTTTGATATCAGTAATGCACTAATTCAATGGTGAAGTTTGGCTTATTTGGTATAAAAATCATACAGGAGGGCCGGGTGCAGTGGATCACATCTGTAATCCCAGCACATTGGGAGGCCAAGGCAGGCGGATCACAAGGTCAGCAGTTCAAGACGAGTCTCACCAACATGGTGAAACCCTGCCTCTATTAAAACTACAAAAATTGGACTGGTGTGGTGGCACATGCCTGTAATCCCAGCTACTCAGGAGGCTAAGGCAGGAGAATCACTTGAACCCGAGAGGCAGAAGCTTGTAGTGAGCCAAGATCAACACTCCAGGGTGACAGAATGAGACTCTGCCTCAAAAAAAAAAAAAATAAAAAAAATCTCGATCAATATTCTAATTCTGAGTACATATTGGAGTCAGCGTGGGACTCCATATCAGCTTTTTTAAATAATTGCTCAGTTCATGGAAAGCCTTCTTATTCAGTTTACTTGGATAATTTTTTTTTTTCCTGAGACAGAGTCTCACACTGTCACCCAGGCTGTAGTGCAGTGGCGTGATCTCGGCTCACTGCAATCTCTGCCTCCTGGATTGAAGCAATTCTCCTGCATCAGCCTCCTGAGTAGCTGGGACTACAGGCGTGCACCATCACGCCCAGCTAAGTTTTTTGTATATTTTTTTTTTTAGTAGAGACGGGGTTTCACTATGTTGGCCAGGATGGTCTCGATCTCCTGACCTTGTGATCTGCCTGCCTCGGCCTCCCAAAGTGCTGGGATTACAGGCATGAGCCACTGTGCTGGCCTACTTGGAATAATTTTACTTATTTTGCTTTACCGTTGTGAAATATGTTGCTATTATACTCTTTGTGTAGGAATGTGGGATAAGCTTACTGAATATTTTCTTAAATTGAACACTTATTAATCTTTCAGATATCACCTTTTCTCAGAGTTATAAATGGCTCTCATTACAGTGATGCTTTCTTTTTTTTTTTTTATTTTTTTGAGACAGAGTCTCACTCTGTCACCCAGACTGGAGTGTAGTGGCCTGATCGCAGCTCACTGCAATCTCCACCTCCAGGGTTCAAGCGATTCTCCTGCCTCAGCCTCTTGAGTAGCTGTGATTACAGGTACCCACCACCATGCCTGACTAAGTTTTGTATTTTTAGTAGAGTCAGGGTTTCCCCATGTTGGCCAGGCTGGTCTTGAACTCCTGACCTCAAGTGATTTACCTGCCTTGGCCTCCCAAAGCACTGGGATTACAGGTGTGAGCCACCACACCCAGCCTCCATACTGACACTTTCTGAAGGAGCTCCTCTCTACCCCAAATACAAGAGACCCTAATAGTTAGGCAGGAATATCATTGCCCCTATGCAGCCTGAAGAAGTCATAGAAGATGGATCTTCATCCCTCTACAACCCTTAGGATTAAGCGTTCTCTTACAAAAGGAAGAGGTGAAATATGTCAGAGACATTTGAACCAGGGCAATTCCATCTTGAATAGGGGCTGAGTAAAATAAGGCTGAGACCTACTGGGTTGCATTCCCAGGAAGTTATGGCATTCTTACTTATAAGATGAGATAGGAGGTTGGCACAAAATACAGATCATAAAGATCTTACTGATAAAACAGCATGCAGTAAAGAAGCTGGCCGAATTCCACCAAAACCAAAGTGGCAATGAAAGTGACCTCTGGTCGTTTTCATTGCTCATTACAGGCTAACTATAAGGCACTAGCATGCTAAAAGACACTCCCACCAGTGCCATGACAGTTTACAAATATCATAGCAATGTTAGTTACCCTCTATCATCTAAAAGGGGGAGGAACCCTCAGTTCTGAGAACTGCGAACCTCTTTCCCAGAAAACTCATGAATAAGCCAGCCCTGTTTAGAGTATAATCAGGAAATGACTACAAGTGTCCGTAATGGAGCAGCCCACATTGCTGTTCTGCCTGTGTAACAGCCATTCTTCATTCCATTACTTTCTTTTTTTTTTCCTTTTTTTTTGAGGCAGATTCTTGCTCTGTAGCCTAGGCTGGAGTACAGTGGCTTTATCTCGGCTCATTGCAGCCTCTGCCTCCTGGGTTCCCGTGATTCTCCTGCCTCAGCCTCACATGCCACCACAACCAGCTAATTTTTGCATTTTAAGTAGAGACAGGGTTTCGCCATGTTGGGTTAGCTGGTCTCAACTCCTGACCTCAGGTGATCTGACCACCTTCACCTCCCAAAGTGCTGGGAATACAGGCATGAGCCACCACAACCAGCCTATTCCTTTACTTTCTTAATAAACTTGCTTTCACTTTAAAAAAACATAAATAAAGTGACCTATGTTCTACAGCAACATTTTCCAGCTGAGGCCTGCAAGAGAACTCTTGCCTTCCTCTTCTTGACCTCAGGTTTGAACTGCTTGTCCTGACCCATGCTCCAGCCTCCTGGAGTCTGGCCTCACTCTTATCTCCTACATCTGGCCTTGTCCTGACTTCCTCACTTGACACCTGACATTATATTCTTGGTAATAACCTTGGTTCCCAAATGACCAGGACTAAGGTTCCCTATTTGTGACAGTCAGCTGCAGAATAATTTAGATAAATGCCTTTCCTGATTAAGTACCCTCTGGAAGCCCTGATTATCTGGGGCTTTGAACCATGCCCTATGAGTATCAAGGTCATCAATGGAGGCCATCAGTTTGCTAATGAGAACATGAGCCTTTTCACTAGCCAGGAGAATCAGGAGACCTTACCCTCATCCAGAAACCCTGGTCATGTCTCTGACACTTCTGCCCTAAAAAGTTTCCAATGGGCCAGGCGCTGTGGCTCACACCTGTAATCCCAGCACTTTGGGAGGCCAAGGCAGGCAGATCACCTGAGGTTGAGAGTTTGAGACCAGCCTGACCAACATGGAAAAGCTCCGTCTCTCCTAAAAATACAAAATTAGTCGGGCGTGATGGCCCACGCCTATAATCCCAGCTACTCTGGAGGCTGAGGCGGGATGATTTTTTTTTTTTGAGATGTAGTCTTGCTTTGTCACCCAGGCTGGTGTACAATGGCACCATCTCTGCTCTCTGCAACCAGGAGAATTGCTTGAACCCAGTAGTGGAGGTTGCAGTGAGCCAAGATCACGCCATTGCACTCCAGCCTGGGCAATAAGAGCAAAACTCTATCTAAAAAAAAAAAAAAGTTTCCGATGGCTCAGTTTAGCCACAGGGCAAAAGGGTTTTCCCTCAAAGAAATGTTTCCCCCCTTTAGACAGAATGATATTTTTGGTGTTCACATTAACAGGGATGAACTGATAAATCATTTAGTGGAGATGATGCATTACGCAGTCACAAAATCCACACATCTGGGAGACCCTCTGGTTTTTTTCCTCCCTCTTATCTTTGACGACTAATTGGTCACCAAGTCTTAGAAATGCTACCTCTGTAGCAGCACTAGAAACCATCCCCTCCTCTCAATTTCCTCCGCCACTGCTTTGTTTCTGACTGATTTCTCACCTGACCATGCTCATTGGTCCCACTGCACCAAGTCTGGAGCCCCCTTCCCAAGCTGCTCTCCAGTGTTGTCAGAGAAATCTTTCTTTTCTTATTTATTTATTTATTGCATTTTAGGTTTTGGGGTACATGTGAAGAACATGCAAGATTGTTGCATAGGTACACACACGGCAGTGTGATTTGCTGCCTTCCTCCCCATCACCTATATTTGGCATTTCTCCCCATGCTCTCTCTCCTCAACTCCCCACCCCCAACTGTTCCTCCCCTATTTCCCCCTGACAGACCCCAGTGTGTGATGCTCCCCTCCCTGTCTCCATGTGTTCTCATTATTCAACACCCACCTATGAGTGAGAACATTCTTTTTTAATGATGGAGTCTCGCTCTGACACCAGGCTGGAATGCAGTGGCACAATCTTGGCTCACTGCAACCACCGACTCTGGGGTCCAAGCGATTCTCCTGCCTCAGTTTACCGAGTAGCTGGGATTACAGATGTGTGCTACCATGCCCAGCTAGTTTTTGTATTTTTTATTAGAGACGGGGTTTCACTATGTTGGCGAGCTCAAGGATGGTCTCCATTTCTTGACCTTGTGATCCGCCCGCCTCAGCCTCCCAAAGTGCTGGGATTACAGGCGTGAGCTACCACGTCCAGCAGAGAAATCTTTCTAAAACGAAAATCAGATAAAGTTATTGCCTAGTTTGACGTACTTCAAAGCTCTTTATAGTTTTAAGACATTTCAGTTCCATAACCTTCACCTGATATATGGTCTTTGTGATCTGGCATTTGCCAGATCACATTTGCCTTGCTCTTCTCTCACATTCCCTCAGACATGTGAACTCCAGCTATCTGGAAGAACTCAAATGGAATGCACTTGGCTAATTCCTATTTGTTCTTAAAGCTCAGATCACAGGTAACCTGTCTCTAGTGTCTTTCCTGGCTCCTGCATCTGAGTCCAGGGTACCTTTGTGTGCTGTCCTTACATCATTAGTTGGTTTGCTGGCTTTTACTAGACTGCAAGCTCCTTGAGGGCAAGGACTTCACTTGTCATTTTGTACTCCTAGGACCTGATATTTGAGGTATAGTATATGCTCAAAAATTAAGTGCTAAATTGAGGAAGAAGACCCTTAATCACCCTTAAGCATTTAAGACCACCTCCCCCTTGACTTTCACATTGCATTTCAATAGGGGAAGTAAAAGCTGGCAGACTGGGCACCACCTTTAATCACCCTCCTATGGATCGAAGGCATAGTATGGAAGAATCTTTCCGGAAGGCATTGTTTTTACTTAAACAGATCAAACCCCCATCTAAGTCACTGTACCCCACCCTACTCCAGGGCCCAAGACCTTTTCACATGTAAATTCTAGAGTTGTAAGCCTAAGACCCCTTCACATGTAAATTCTAGAGCCCTGAACCCAAGACCCTTTCACTTGTAATATCTAGAGTTGTGAGCCTTTATAAAGGCAGAGATTTCCTTTGTTAGACAAGCTTGGCTGTTAGGCAACTATTCCACCTTGTTCCAGCCAAATAAATCACTCCTTCCTTCCAAGTTCAGTGTTCTGTTTCCCATAGGCTGCTCCTGCTTCAAAATGAATAAACAATGAATAAACAAACACATTTCAAAGATTAATAAAGAGGCCAGGTGTGGTGGCTCACACCTTTAATCCCAGCACTTTGGGAGGCCAAGGTGGGCAGATCATGAGGTCAGGAATTCGAGACCAGCCTGACCAACATGGTGAAACCCCATCTCTACTAACAATGCAAAAAAATTACCTGGGCATGATGGCACACACCTATAATCCCAGCTACTTGGGAGGCTGAGGCAGGGGAATTGCTTGAACTAGGGAGGTGGTTGCAGTAAGCTGAGATCACCTCCCTGCACTTCAGCCTGAGTGACAGAGCAAGACTCTGTCTCAAAAAAATAAAAAAAAGATTAATAATGACACATTAATAGTGAAACCCATGTTCCTCTCATGTCCTCTCAGGATCCTGTTTCATGCAAACCTGGCTCAGTGGGGCAGCAGTGTTTTGTAAATACCTCAATCACAACTACAGAGTGTACATCAAACACTGAGAATCATAGAGGACCAGACAGATGACAAGAGTGGCTGAAGGTGACTGATCCAAGTGGCCAGGGAAGTAAGGAAATAGGAGGACAGCTGGAGCCAGGTATTGTTACAGAAGCCAAGAGTGGTTTCTGGGTGGGGGGAGTGGTGAACATTGGCCAGAGCTGCTGAGAGGTCCAGTAGGACTGGGACTGAAAAGCATCCTACTGATTTCCAATAGGAAGTTATCAGTGACTCTGCAAAGAGGATCTTCAATGGCAGCAGAAGGAAGGATGATGATGAGCTAGAATGTAATGCATTGGGGAATTAAGAGGATGTAAAGACAGTACATGCAGATAACACTTGCTTATGAAGGAAAAGAGAGAAGTATGGCAGTAATGGGATGAGGAGGGTTAAGTAGAGGTTTTTTTTATTTGTTTTTAATAATGAGAGAATCTTGAACAAACAAATATGGAAAGAACTCAAAACAATAAAATAGGAATAGAGGCAAATGACAATTTCCGGGAAGGCATGCTATAGATAGAACAGATCACATGTCATAGGTCAGGACTATTGACGAAATGTCAATAATGAGGCTGTAAATAACAGATGTTCAGGTGTAGTCCTGGCAGCTGGTTGTAGGAAACAGACTGTTGCTAACTATTCTAAGTTCTGGGAATTTATTTCATAGCTAAGGCAATGGAGTGAGTGGAAATCTGGTATTTACAACCTGTTTCAGGCTAAGGATAAAATCTGAGAAATAGATTAGAATAGAAAGGCAGAAATAAGTAAGCTCACAGTAGGAAAGTAATGACATTGACTTTCACAAAATGAGATAAAAAGCAATGGGGTTAGGGTTGCCAATAGCAGATGCCAGTTAAAATTTGATTTTAAGCTGGGGACAGAGGCTTATACCTATAATCCCAGTGCTTTAGGGGGCCAAGGTGTGAAGATTGCTTGAGGCCAGGAGTTCGAAAGCAGCCTGGGAGACAGAGGAGACTGTCTCAAAAAATCATGAAAATAAAATACAATAAAACAAAATTTGAATTTCAGATAAACAAGTGAATAATATTTTTAGTATAATTATGTTCTATGTGAAATTTGGGACACACTTAACATCAAAAAATTATTATCTGAAATTAAAATTTAATTAGGCATTTTGTATTTTACCTGTAACCCTGTTTAGGGTACATACCTATTTGCAGGACAATTATTCTGTTTATTGAATCACAAAATGCTAGTTGTGAAAAATCCTCAGAGATAATCTAACACAATGCTCCTATTTTATGAAGAGAAGCCTGAGGGTCAGAGCATGGAGGTGCCTGCCCACTGTCACACGAGGTGGAGCTGAGGACTGATCCTGGACTGCTCAAGGTTGCTACAGAATAATTCCCAATTCTATTTTTGAGTCTAGCTTTAGGAGACATAATTCCCTAAGATGTGTTGGAATCACAATAATTTTAATCGACTTTATTCAATAAAGAAATATATCTATATCTATATATATCTATATATTTATATATATAGATATATTTATATATAGATATATATAGATATATATTTATATATAGATATATAGATATATAGAATATAGATAGATATCTATATATTCTATGACTTCTAAGGAAAAGGGTACATTGTTGAACTGAGCATCATTCATAATACATCCCAATTACAAAAGGTTAATAACCTTTACACTGGAAGTGAGTCCAAGGGAGAAGTCATGACTACTTAAGTTTTCACGAGTAACGTCTAGCATGCTTGTTGGTAGGAGGCTGACAATCATGTAATAAAAAAAATATTGCATAATTTCTTCTCAGGTTCTATTTAATACATTTGAAACTAAATGTGGGATCACAGAGGATCAGTCCAGGAAACCAACTGCAAAATTAGAACATGGGCAGGACAATGGACTAAATATGTCATAGTGGGAAGATTGGAGAGTAACAGCAATACTGGCATCAAATTAGATTTTTTTTTTTTTTGAGACGGAGTTTCATTCTTGTTTCCCAGGCTGGAGTGCAGTGGTACGATCTCAGCTCTCTGCAACCACTGCCTCCCAGTTTCAAGTGATTCTCCTGCCTCAGCTTCTTGAGTAACTGGGATTACAGGTGCCCACCACCAAGGCTGGCTAATTTTTTGTATTTTTAGTAGAGACGGAATTTTGCCATGTTGGGCAGGCTGGTCTCGAACTCCTGACCTCAGGTGATCCAAACACCTTGGACTTCCAAAGTGTGGAGAATACAGGCGTGAGCCACTGTACCTGACCTAGAATTTTTAAAGTATAGATGAGTGCTGAAGAAACAGGATATGGCTTTAGCTCTGTAACTTTGTAAAGACAGATTAATGTAGTGTAGCAGAAGATAATATTGGTTGAATACTTGAAAGATGCAATGATTCATTAAAAAAAAAAAAAAACAGGCTGGGCACGGTGGCTCAGGGCTGTAATCCTAGTTGGGAGGCCGAGGCAGGCAGATCACAAGGTCAGGAGATTGAGACCATCCCGGCTAACACTGTGAAACCCCATCTCTACTAAAAATAAAAAAATAAAAAAATTAAAAAAAATTAGTGGGGTGTGGTGGTATGTGCTTGTTGTCCCAGCAACTCAGGAGGCTGTGGCAGGAGAATTGCTTGAACCCAGGAGGTCGCAGTGAGCCGAGCTCTCACCACTGCACTCCAGCCTGGGCAACAAAGCGAGACTGTCTCAAAAAAAAAAAAAAAAGGCTGGGTGCAGTGGCTCATGCCTGTAATCCCAACACTTTGGGAGGCCAAGGTGGGCGTATCACAAGGTCAGGAGTTCAAGACCAGCCTGGCCAACATGATGAAACCCCATCTCTACTAAAAATACGGAAAAAAAAATTAGCCAAGCGTGGTGGTGGGCACCTGTAATCCTAGCTACTCGAGAGGCTGAGGCAGGAGAATCGCTTGAACCTGGGAGGCTGCAGTGAGCTGAGATCGCGCCACTGCACACCAGCCCCAGCGACAGTGCATGACTCCGTCTCAAACACAAAAACAAAACTTGGATTTCAACCCAGAGACTCCAGCCCAGAGGTTCCCAAACATTACTATGCCTTAGGATCATCTGGGGAGTTAATTAAAAAAAAAAAAAGCAGGTTCTTAATCACTTATCCCATTAGATTCATGCAGAGTACAGTGGAGCCTAGGTATCTGCATTTTATCAAATGTCCCAAGTAATTCTTTTTTTTTTTTTTTTTTTTTTGAGACAGAGTCTTGCTCTGTCACCAGGTTGGAGTGCAGTGGGGTGATCTAGGCTCACTGCAACCTTAGCCTTCTGTGTTCAAGTGATTCTCCTACCCCAGCCTCCCTAGTAGCTGCAATTATGGGTACATGCCAGCACACCCAGCTAAGTTTTTTGTATTTTTAGTAGAAATGGGGTTTCGCCATGTTAGCCAGGCTGGTCTTGAACTCCTGACCCCAGGTAATCCACCTGCCTTGGCCTCCCAAAGTACTGGGATTGCAGGCGTGAGCTACCGCTGGCCCACCCCAGGTAATGCTATTGCACCTAGCCTGCAGATCAACCTCTACATTTTAGAAAGTACTACTCTAGTCAGTCTGGATGGAGAGTGGCCATGTAAAGCCTAGGCTACAGAGGCCATATGTGTTGGCTAAAGCAGAGATGACAGACCACATGGCCCTATGTGTACCTTTGAGAAGTTACTTAACTGCTTCCTGACTCAGTTTCCACATCTGTAAAATGGGAGTAATGACAGCATCTCACTCCTAGGATTGAGAATTTTTTTCTTTTTTGAGATTCAGTCTTGCACTGTTGCCTGGACTGGAGTGCAATGGCACGATCTCCGCTCACTGCAACCTCCGCCTCCTGGATTCAAGTGATTCTCCTGCCTTAGCCCCCTGAGTAGCTGGAATTACAGGTGCCGGCCACCATGCCCAGCTAATTTTTTGTATTTTTAGTAGAGACAGGGTTTCACTATGTTGGCCAGGCTGGTTTTGAACTCCTGACACTGTGATCCCCTTGCCTTAGCCTCCAAAAGTGCTAGGATTATAGGTGTGAGCCACCTTGACCGGCAGGGTTGAGAATTTAATAAGTTAATAAATTTAAGGGACGTAGCATAGTGTTGGATACAAAGTAAAACCTAATATATGTCAGCTATGATCACTATTAGGCTGTTAGTAATGTTTCACCTTAAAAGGGGAAAAGGAAGTGGCAACAGAAGGGAAATGGCTCAGAAGACAGCAAATATCTCACTTTATACCACTGTCTTGCACTATGCTTGTGCTACTATTCCCCCAATATTCAAAGCATGCAGCTTGGGGCCTCTGATGTCTTTGGGTTTTCTATCTGTAATCCTCTTGTCCTGCTTCTTCACAAGCCTACCTTTCAACTCATTCCCATCTCCGCTCAGGTCATGTAGACCAGTTATCATCTTCAGGAGAACTTTCCCTAAATCTCAGGTTAGACAAAGTACCTCTCTTCTGTGATCTTTCTCTGCACTTCCCCTTGTGGTCCATCTCTGCTCTTACCATGGCATCATGAATATTTACAATCTCCTCTCTTCCCTGGTCCTGGAGCTCCCTGAGGGGTGAGTCTGTTCTGTTTACCAATCTAGCCCCTGTTCTTGCCTGGTATAGAGCTAAGTATAGCGGAGCCTGTCTCCACCAGGAGAGCCTGGGACACCTTCTATGGCTAGTATTGCACATTCTGGTGCCCCAAGCTGTACCCCCTGGACTGCTCTTAGTGAAGATATTGAGTCTAAACTTGAAAGACTAATTGCCAAGTTATAAACCACAAATTCAGGTTAATTTCTTTTCTTTTTCTTTTTTTTTTTGAGACAGTCTCGCTCTGTCACTCAGGCTGGAGTACAGTGGCGCGATCTTGGCTCACTGCAACCTCTGCTCCTGGGTTCAAGTGATTCTCCTGCCTCAGCCTCCTGAGTACCTGGGATTACAGGTGTGCACCACCACACCCAGCTAATTTTTGTATTTTTAGTAGAGATGGGGTTTCACCATGTTAGTCAGGCTGGTCTTGAATTTCTGACCTCATGATCTGCCCACCTTGGCCTCCCAAAGTGCTGGGATTACATGTGTGAGCCACTGCACCCGGCCATTTTGTGTGTGTGTGTGTATGTGACGGGGTTTTGATCTTGTTTGCCTGGGCTGGAGTGCAGTGGTGTGATCTTGGATTACAGCAACCTCCACCTCCCACGTTCAAGTAATTCTCCTGCCTCAGCTTCCCGAGTTGCTGGGATTACAGGCATGCGCCACCACACCTGGCTAATTTTTTTGTATTTTTAGAGATGGGGTTTCTCCATGTTGGTCAGGCTGGTCTTGAAGTCCTGACCTCAGGTGAGCCGCCCACCTCCGCTTCCCAGAGTGCTGGGATTACAGGCGTGAGCCACTGCACCTGGCCTTTTTTTTTTTTTTTTTTTTTTTTTTGAGACGGAGTTTCGCTCTTGTCTCCCAGGCTGGAGTGCAATGGGGCGATCTCGGCTCACTGCAACCTCTGCCTCCCAGGTTCAAGCAATTCTCCTGCCTCAGCCTCCCAAGTAGCTGGGATTACAGGCTTGTGCTACTGTGCTAAATTCTGCTTAATTTCTAAGACCTAATGGCTAAAGAACCCTGAAAATATGATCACAGTTGACCCTTGAACAACATGTTTGAACTGCATGGGTCCACTTACACAAAGCATTTTTCCAACAAAAGTTACACTGAGTGTGCCTGCCTCTCCCGCCTTCCCATCCATTTTCTCTACCTCTTCCACCTCTGCCACCACTGAGACTGTAAGACAGCGTACTCAATCTGAAGACAGGGATGAAGACCTTCATGATGATCCACTTCCACTCCATAAACAGTAAATATACTTTCTCTTCCTTATGATTTTCTTAATAACATTTCTTTTCTCTAGCTTACTTTATTGTAAGAATATAGTATGTAGTAAATGCACAAAATATGTGTTAATCAACTGTTTATGTTATCAGGAAGGCTTCCGGTCAATAGGCTACTAGTGGTTAGGGGAGTCTAATGTTTTATGTGGATTTTCAACTGCGTGGTGGGGGAGTAGGCACCCTAATCCTCTCATTGTTCAAAGGTCAACTGTAGTTTTAAAAATTGCTGGGATGGTGCTGTTTGAAGAATTCAAAGATCAAGGAGATGCATAAACTTAGTTTCTACCACAACCTCCACCCCTGCAAAAAAAAAAAAAAAAAAAAAAAAGAAAGGTAAAGAAAAAAGGAAGAGACTACTATTTGTTGAGCAGCTCCTCTTGTAAGTGACTATACTAGGCAGAAAAAGGTCTTGATTTGGTCAACATAAGAGGCTGGTGATGTGAGTACCACCTCACTCAATTTGTAGATATGAAGCCATTATTTCAGTTGCCCAAGAGTATCTGGAACAGTAAATGAAGTAATAGAAGATACTAATTTTTTTTTGAGATGGAGTCTCCCTCTGTTGCCCAGGCTGGAGTGCAATGGTGCAATCTTGGCTCACTGCAACCTCAACCTCTCGGGTTCAAGCGAGTTTTCCGCCCCAGCCTCCCACCATCATGCTGGACTGACTTTTGTATTTTTGTAGAGACCGAATTTCACCATGTTGGCCAGGCTGGTCTTGAACTCCTGACCTCAGGTGATCTGCCTGCCTTGGGCTCCCAAAGTGCTGGGATTACAGGTGTGAGCCACCACACCCGGCCAGAAGATACTCATTCTAATCCTGGAGATGAATGAGGTTATGTAAAACAGCACTGAGAGTTTTCTAGAAAGAGACATGACAGCCAGATACTTCGTGTTTTTCAGACACGTCCTCTCACATCTCTTCAGGATGAAGAGTTCCCTCTGGATGAAAGAGCCCTCAGTTCCCCCTCCTCATGGTTAGTACTGAGGAGAAGCTGCCCAGGGTTTGGATGATTCCTAACAGGATATTCAAGACTTTAATCTTCTTAAAGAACAGGATCTGTAATGCTCTTCAAGGCATGGGGGGAAATGCTGGAGACCCAAGCCCAGAAACTCTCCTTTACTTGTTGAGACTATTAAGCCTCAGCTGTTTCTAAGAAAGTTTCCTTGATTCTTGGTGCTAACTAGGGAACTAATACTCCACCATGTTGTGGGAACTACTACTCCACCATGGGCAGTCTTGAGCATCTATGTAGTATCATGCTAAACACCCACAGGAGGCTCCAGCCCTAAATCATCTGTCCAAATCACCTCGTGACCACAACTTGCTCACTATGTGCACTTTTGCATCACTCCCCACCCATTTAATAATGTGACCTAATTAGCACCCTTCATTTCACCCTTAGTTACCTCACCACTTATCTCTAAGTGTTAGTCATAAGGTAATACTATTCCCTTTATTCCTGGGTATTCTTCTCCAAACCCCCTTCTGTTACCTCACAATGACACAGTGTCACTTCCCCTCTCATACAGAAAAAATTAACACCACTATTCTGCAGCCAGTAAGCTGATTCCTCACAAAGGCCCTTACCATGTTAGAAGGACTATCAATGCTATATAAATTGATGTGAAACATTATAAAACTAAGTTTGTCTCTTTATTCATGTTGTCATGTGAAAATGACGACATCACTTTTCAATAATATGGAAAGTGGCCAGGCGTGATGGTTCACAGGTTTAATCCCAGCAATCAGGGAGGCCAAGGAAGCTGGATCACCTGAGGTCAGGAGTTCAAGACCAGCCTGGCCAACATGGTGAGACCCCGTCTCTACTAAAAATACAAAAATTAGCCAAGCATGGTGGCGGGCACCTCTAATCCCAGCTACTCGGGAGGATGAAGCAGAAGAATCACTTGAACTCAGGAGGCGGAGGCTGCAGTGAGCCAATATCGCGCCATTGCACTCCAGCATAGGTGACAAGAATTAGACTATGTCTCAGAAAAAAAAATAAGCCAGGCTCAGTGGCTCACACCTGTAATCCCAGCACTTTGGGAGGCTGAGGTGGGTGGATCATGAGGTCAGAAGTTCAAGACCAGCCTGACCAATATGGTAAAACCCTGTCTCTACTAAAAATACAAAAATTAGCCAGATGTGGTGGTGCAAGCCTGTAGTCTAGCTACTCAGGAGGCTGAGGCAGGAGAATCCTTTGAACCCGGTTGCAGTGAGCCAAGATCGTGCCACTGCACTCCAGCCTGGGCGACAGAGCAAGACTCCATCTCAAAAATAAATAAATAAATAAAAAATAATAATATGGAAAGTATGTTTGGGAAGACTAGTTTGACTTAAAGGTTACCTGGCAAACACAAAACTCCTTGTGAGGACATTCTAGGTGAGGCATTTCAAGAGATAGGCAGTTATCTTCTAGAGCAGCTAATCTGCTTCTGTATTAAGAGTCCATTTATATAGGCCCTGAGTGGTGGCTCGTGCTTGTAATCCCAGCACTTTGGGAGGCTGAGACAGGTGGATCACCTAAGGTCAGGAGTTCGAGACCAGCCTGGCCAACATGGCAAAACCCGATCTCTACTAAAAATACAAAAAATTAGCCAGGCGTGGTGGCAGGTGCTTGTAATCCCTACTTGGGGGGCTGAGGCATGAGAACTGCTTGAACCCGGGAGGCAGAGGTTGCAGTGAGCCAAGATCGCACCATTGCACTCCAGCGTGGGTGACAAAGTGAGACTCTGTCTCCAAAAAAAAAAAAAAATCAGCCAGGTGTGGTGGTGGGTGCCTGTAATCCCAGCTACTGGGGAGGCTGAGGCAGGAGAATCACTTCAACCTGGGAGGCAGAGGTTGCAGTGAACTGATGTTGCGCCATTGCAACAAGTGTGAAACTCCATCTCAAAAAAAAAAAGTCAAGCTATATAGGCTGGGCATGGTGGCTCACGCCTATAATCCCAGCACTTTGGGAGGCTAGAGCAGGCGGATCATGAGGCCAAGCGACTGAGACCATCCTGGCCAACATGGTGAAACCCTGTCTCTACTAAAGATACAAAATTTAGGTGGGTGTGGTGGCGCGTGCCTGTAGTCCCAGCTACTCAGGAGGCCGAGGCAGGAGAATGGCTTGAACCTGGGAGGCAGAGGTTGCAGTGAGCTGAGATTGTGCCACTGCACTCCAGCCTGGCGACAGATCGAGACCGTGTCTCAAAAAGAAAAAAAACACACACAAAATAATAAAACAAAATGTACAATTTGGCCAGTTCAGGTGGCTCATGCCTGTAATCCAGGACTTTGGGAGGCCAAGGCAGGAGGATCGCTTGCAGTCATGAGTTTGATACCAGACTAACAACATTGTGAGAGCTCATATCTACTAAAAAAAAAAAAAAATTAGCCAGGCATGGTAGTGTGTGTTGTAGTCTCAGCTACTCTGGAGGTTGAAGCAGGAGGATCGCTTGAGCCTAGGAGTTTGAGGCTGCAGTGAGCTATGACTAAGCCACTGCACTCCAGCCTGGGCGAGACCCTGTCTTAATGAAATAAAAGAACATGTACAATTCAATCTTTGTAGTATGTTCACAGAGTTGTGCAGCCATTACCATAATCAACTATGAAATCTAGAACATTTTCATCCCCCCCAAAATAAACCCCATTTTAATAAACCCCATTTTCTCCTCCTCCTAGACCCTGGCAAACACTTTTATACTCTGTTTCTATGGATTTGCTTCTTCTGGGCATTTAATATAAATGGAATGATATGTAGCTTATTGTGTCTAATTTCTTTCACTTAGCATAATGTTTTCCAGGTTCATCAATGCTGCAGCATCAATCAATATTTCATTCCTTTTTATGGCCAAAAATATTCTCATTGTATTAACAGACTTCATTTTGTTTATCCACTCATCAGTGACACACATTTTGGTTGTTTCTACCTATTGGCTAGTGTGAATAGTGTTGCTATGGACATTCAGATACAAGTTTTTATTTGAATTATTGTTTTCAATTCTTTTAGGCATTTACCTAGAAAGAGAATTGCTAGTTACATGGTAATTCTATGTTAATTTTTAATTTTTAATTTTTTTAGAGATAAGGTTTTGCTATGTTGCTGAGGCTGGTCTTGAACTGACCTCAAGCAGTCCTGCCTCAGCGTCCCAAGTAGCTGGGGTTACAGGCACAGACCACTGTATCTGGTGTTCATTTTTAATTTTTTGAGGAACTGCCAAACTGTTTTCCATGGTGGCTGCATCATTTTCATGCCTATCAGCAATGTATCAGGGTTCCAATTTCTTTGCATTCTCAATAACACTTGTTATTTTTCCTTTAAAAAATTTATGTAGGTGTGAGAGGTTTGGATTTGCATTCCACTAATGACTGGTGATGTTGAACATCTTTTCATGTGATTTTGGGCCGTTTGGGCCATTTTATATCTTCTTTGGAGAAATGCCTGCTCAAGTTCTTTGCCTATTTTTCTTTCTTTCTTTTTTTTTGAGATGGAGTCTCGCTCTGTCACCAGGCTGGAGTACAGTTGTGCAATCTTGGCTCGCTGCAACCTCTGCCTCCAGGGTTCAAGAGATTCTCCTGACTCAACCTCCTGAGTAGCTGGGACTACAGGTACATGCCACCATGCCCGGCTAACTTTTGTAGTTTTAGGAGAGACAGGGTTTCACCATGTTGGCCAAGGATGGTCTCAATCTGTTGACCTCGTGATCCACCTGCCTTGGCCTTCCAAAGTGCTGGGATTACAGGTGTGAGCCACCACGCCTGGCCTCCTTTACCTATTTTTCAATTGGATTGTCTTTTTTTCCCTTGAGACAGGGTCTCACTCTGTTGCCCAGGCTAGAGTGTAGTGGTGTGATCTTGCCTCACTGGGTTCAAGTGATTCTCCTGCCTCAGCCTCCTGAAGAACTGCGATTACAGGTGCCTACCACCGTGTCTGGCTAATTTTGGTATTTTTAGTAGAGATGAGGTTTCACCATGTTGATCAGGCTGGTCTTGAACTCCTGGCCTCAAGTGATCTGCCCGCCTCAGCCTCCCAAAGTGCTGGGATTACAGGTGTGAGCCACTGTGCCTGGCCACAGTTGCAATTTTAATAATTTAAAAAATTACTCTTTGAGCCACACGTGGTGGCTGACACCTATACTCCTAGTGTTTTAGGAGGCTGAGGCAGGCAGATCACTTGAGCCCCAGAGTTCAAGACCACCCTGGGCAACTTTGTGAAACCTCACATCTACAAAAACTACAAAAAAAATTAGCCAGGCATGATGGTGCATGCCTGTAGTCTCAGCTACTTGGGAGGCATTGAGGTGGGAGGATCATCCCTGTCTCAAATTCCAGGCTGGTCTCAAACTCTTGGCTTCAAACAATACTAATATTGTATTAATATTCTCTCTGCCTTCAGAGTATTGAGATTACAGGTGTGAACCACTGTGCCCAGGCTATTTTTTGCCTTTTTGTTGTAGGACTCCTTTATATGGTTTGAATATCAATCCCTGATCAGTTATATGGCTTGTAAATATTTTCTCCCATTCTGTAGATTGTCTTTTCACTCTTGATAGTGTCCTTTGATGCATAAAAGTTTTTAATTTTGATGAAGTCCAATTTATCTATTTTTTCTTTTGTTGAATACTGTTTTGGTGTCATATTCAATAAATTGTCACAGGATCCTTAGGGTGTTGCTTCACCAGCTGGAAACCTCTATGGCTGGTGGTGCCTTCTGCCTGAGTATTGTTGTGCCCACTGGGCTTGTTCTGCCCACTCAGCCTGGCAGGCTATGTAACAGCCTGGGCTGGGCTCCCCAAAGGGCTGCAGCTCTTTTCTTCTTGTCACTGGGAACATGGCAAGCAGAGGGATATATTTCAGCCCTGTTTGTGTTACAGCTCTTTTAGTCCTGCTATTTGTCAGGTCCTGAGTTTCCTGTTCCCTGTCCAGAAGATATAGGTACATGGAAAACTGGAGGGTGAGCAAGGTGGAGAAGAGCTTCATCAAGCGGCAGAACAGTTCTCAGGAGACCCAGAGTGGGTAGTTCCTTTCTGCAAGCAGGTCATCCAACGAGTGTCCAGCTGTCAGAGGAGAAGATACCCGCAGTGGGTAGCTCCCTTCCACAGGCAGGTCATCCTGACATCTGTGCAGCCCTCAGCAGAGAGGAGACATGGAATGGGTAGTTCCTATTCGCAGGCAGATCATCCTGTCATCTCTGCAGCCCTCAGTGGAGAAGAAACATGGAGTGGGTAGCTCCTATCAGCAGGCAGGTCTTCCTGTTGTCTGCCTGAGTCTGAGGATTTTATGGGCTTCAGAGGGGAGGAAGTGCATGCTGAATTGGTCCATGGTTGGCCATAGTGGGTCCAGAAAAAGCACCATAAATTCTCATTGTGGTCCATGGATATGGCAGTCCAGCCCACAAGCTTCAGGCTGTCCCTGGCTTGAAGGTAGGGGCTTCACCAGGCACCTGCCCCTTTTGGCCTACGAGCCTGTCTGCCTCCTGCTGCCATCAGGCTGTTTGTGCTGAGGAGTGCCTGCAGGCCCATGCTGAACTGCCCTCAGAACCCCCTTGGCCTCCCTCCTGTGCTCACCTGAGCCCAAAGTCTGGAGGGGGCCAAGTTGGCAGGGGGCTGGTATGTCAGCGCTGCCCTGAGCATATACATACTCGGCTGGGTTTCGACAGTGCCTGGGCTCAGCCTTCACTTTGCTCCAAAATCAAAGCAGGCACTGGGAGCGGGGAGAGGCCAGACAGTGGGAACAGGCATTTTTGAGCCTGGAGGGGCAGGGAGGCTTCCTGAGTCCCCAAGGGTGCAGGGATGCTTGGGTCCACAGCCACAGCTGGTTGGCTGCAGCTGCCCCGGCCCTGCCAACTCGGAAGGGAGTGGAGCTCCCGCCTGTTCTTGGCTTTTGCTGGCTCCATGGAGTGCGGAGCCCCGGCTACACCTCCCCCACTGCTATTGTCATGGCAGCAGCCACCACTCCAAACAGGCTGCTGCTGCCATCAAAATCATCACCAAATCCAAGATCAAGAAGATTTATTCCTATATTTTCTCTTAAGAGTTTTATAGTTTTAGTCCTTATATTTAGATATTTTTGAGATAAATTTTGTGTGATGTGAAGGAGGAGTCCAACTTCATTCTTTTTTTTTTGAATAGAGACAGGGTCTCACTCTGTTGCTCAGGCTGTTCTCAAACTCCTAGGTTCAAATGATCCTCCTGCCTTGGCCTCCCAAAGCCAACTTTATTATTTTGCATGTGGATGTATGGTTGTCCCAGCACCATTTGTTGAAAAGAGTATTCTTTCCCCATTGAATTGTCTTGGCACCACTGTTGAAAATTAATTGACTATATATATGAGGGTAGAATATATTATTCTTTTTTGTTCTTGCAAAGTCCAGGATCGAGGCTTAGAATGTATTATTAAAAAGATTCATGATTCAAAAGAATCAATAAAGCAAAGCTTAAAAATAAATTTAAAAAAGAAAGAAAATCAACAAAACAGAATAAAGCCTACTCATCCTTCTATTACAGAAACCACCCTGTTGTGTCTCAGCCTTAAGGAACTAGGTCTATCTGATCATAACAGTTGTACCAAACTAGTAGATGTAGCAACACATCATCTTGAATTACAACACACACAACAGCTGCAACTTTACTTGTCTCAAAGGCTCTCTGGAATATCCCACAAATGACTAGAAATTGTTTTCTAGAACTTGGTGTTATGGGGAAATAATCTGAAAGACTGACCCAATAACCTTTCTTCTGGACACTAACATTATTTGTCTTTAAGACTCCCATTTTAGGCTGGGTGCGGTGGCTCATGTCTGTAATCCTAGCACTTTGGGAGGCCGAGGTGGGTGGATCACCTGAGGTCAGGAGTTCAAGACCCGCCTGGCTATCATGGTGAAACCCTATCTTAAAAAAAAAAAAAAAAAAAAAAAAAAAAAAGACACCCATTTGAGAAAATTTGTTGCCAAATACACAAATTTTTCGGTCCCAGTAAAATTTGGGTAGTGGCAACCGGGTGGGGGATA
>CAUYLG010048283.1:0-29922 GCA_963573385.1 Cacajao melanocephalus | reverse complement strand
ACCTTAAGCCCAGGCGTGGTGGCTCATGCATGTAATCCCAACAGTTTGGGAGGCCAAGGGGGATGAATCACCTGAGATCAGGAGTTCAAGACTAGCCTGGCCAACATGAAAAAACCCCCTCTATATGAAAAAAAAAAAAAATTAGCCAGGTACGGTGGTGTATGCCTGTAATCCTAGCTACTCGGGAGGCTGACGCAGGAGAATCACTTGAACCTGGGAGGCAGAGGTTGCAGTGAGCTGAGATCACACCACTGCACTCTAGGCCGGGCGATAGATATGTTTCTGTTTAAAGACACCTTGTTTAATATATAACTCCATCTAAAAAAAAGTAATAATCATTTGTGACTTTTTTATACTTTTTATGTGTTTGCTTCTGTTTCAGAATGTTTTTAGATATTTTCCAAGGCAGCAAGTTCTCTTACCCATAGAAATTACAAATTTCTGACTTTGTTGAGGTGTATTTGTTTTGCATTTGTTATTAATATAGTTCTTCCTTTGGAAACTGGGTCTTTCTGAGTAGTAATTTTTTTTTTTCTTATCAGTATGAAGAGAGAGATACGCTGGCTCATAGTGCCCCACTTTTAACAGAAAAAGTGAGTATGCCTATCGGATTTTCATCCATCAGATTTTGTGGAGGATAAATGTTTACGTGTGAGCTTAGCTGCTTTGGGCTTTTCTTTATACATCTTGATATTAAGCTATTGGAAAATAATTTGAAAATTTTTACTTAGGTCTTGTATTCATGTTGAATTGTCAGCTCAAAATGATGGAAGTATTGTTAAAAATAAAATGTTATAAAAAGAGTTACTGCCATGAGAAAATATAAAAAAGTGATGGCTTTTATGATGTGTTTGTGCATACTGACAAAGAATGAAAATTGTCGGGGTGCAGTGGCTCTCACCTGTAATCCCAGCACTTTGGGAGACTGAGGTGGGAGGACCACTGGAACTCAGGGGTTTGAGACCAGCCTGGGCAACACAGGCTAGACTTCGTTTCTACTATTAAAAAACAAACTGCCAGGCAAGATGGTTTGAGACTGTAGTCTCAGCAACTTGGGAGTTTGAGGTGGGAGGATCACCTGAGCCCACATGGTCAAGGCTGCAGTGAGCTATGTTCGTGCCACTGCGTTCCAGCCTGGGCAACAGAGCAGGGGGAAAAAAAAGAATGAAACAGTATAAGTAGAGTGGTGGAACATGAGTGGAACCCTTATAAAGCTGCTCAGTTTCAGAATAATAAATGACATTAGGTATTTAGATGTTTAAGAGCCAGTAGGAAGGAGGTGAAGCAGATGCTGAGGAAACATTTCATCGTGCCTGCTTACCGCAAGCTCTGTGTCTGAGGTGGAACTTGACTTGGCTCGTGTAGCACTTGCTGCGTTTGCTACCTGTGTAACCTGCGCTCAGGGAGCACCTGATGATGAGTTTTCTGCATAGTTGCTTCTCTCTCGGTATGACTTGTAGAAATTTATTTATTTATTTTTTATTATTTTTTTTTAAAGACGGGCTTTCATCATGTTGGTCTGGCTGATCTTGAACTCCCAACCTCATGTGATCCGCCCTCCTTGGCCTCCAAAGTGCTTGGATTACAGGTGTGAGCCACCACGCCCAGCAGAAATTTATTTCTTAAGAGGGCAGGCCAAAAGACACAAACAAAAAATAAAAAGTTGAGATGGATGGGCACAAGGAGATGATTCAGTCTGCAAACTTGTTTTTCATAAATGAAAGTACTAAAAAATACAGTCAATTCTCATTATTGTTGGTAGTTATGCTCTATAAAGTCTCTGCAAACGCCGAATTAGCAGATACTGAACTATTGCTCCTAAGGGAAATATAGGAGTAAGTTTCTGTGAGCCTCTGGTCACATTTTCACCAACTGATCTATATATAACCTTGTTTTTTGTGTATTTCTGTTGAAAGACACTACTTTATTTAATATATAACATTGATTCATTAACATTGCGCTCATGGCCAACAGCACTGTAACTCGTGACTTGAACAAAACTCATCCAACCCACATATTTTCTCCATAAGGAACATCATAGCATTCTTTTGCTTAGGAACACTAGATAGCACTTCAGCACTATGTTTGGGGGTCAATTTAAATACTGAAATCACCAAGAAAAAGCACCCCAAAATGCAAACAACATGGCATTAAATAGACCATGAAAAGGATACTTGTGGCCAGGCGCAGTGGCTTACGCCTGTAATCCCAGCATTTTGGGAGGCCGAGGAGGGTGGATCACCTGTCAGGAGTTTGAGACCAGCCTGGTCAACATGGTGAAACCCCGTCTCTACTAAAAATACAAAACTTAGCTGGGCATGGTGGCAGATGCCTATAGTCCCAGCTACTCAGGAGGCTGAGGCACTAGAATCACTTGAACACAGAAGGCGGAGGTTGCAGTGAGCTGTGATCCCACCTGTGGACTCCAGCCTGGGTGACAGAGTGAGACTGTCTCAAAAAAAAAAAAAAAAAAAGAAAAGAAAAGGACACTTGTTTATAGTCAGAGCTGAGACAAGAAGGCAGAGCATTGCCCTATTTGACTTCAACTGGAAATGTGCATGTTGGGTGAGTAAAATTATTTGTCACACTGCACATGCACTTCTGCAGGTGACCGAGAGAGAGCTGCAAGTATTGATTTTGGGATTACAAATCAATTCTTACAAGTAGGCAAATTCGCAAATACAGAATCTACAAATCATGAGCCATTTGAAATGATAAAAATGCATTGTGTTGAAACAGTGCTGCTCTAGAAAGACCTTGGTGCTCTTGCTTGACTATTATTTTACTATTCCTCTGTGTTCAAGTCAGAAGAGGCAAACCTTAGGATCTTCTCTGTGTTATTGTAGAATGGGGCAGCATAGAGAATAGGGTGTTTCTGTGTACAGTGCTTAAATATTTTCTACTGATGGGAAAATACCTTATGATCAAGGGAGACTGGGAGAATTATTTTATGCTATTTTATAACCAGAACATGCTTTGGCTCACAACAGGCATCAGTTTCTTTACCAGTCTCTGAAACCTCCATAAGAAATTTAACAGGTATAAACTGCAATTAACCACACTCTCATTTGCTTTAAACAAACAATGTAATTGAACAGAGTACATAACCTGTCACTTGCTCTTAGCAAGCTTCAGAGGTTCAGAAATGCCTGGACCATGGCAATCCATGGGAAAGGGTTTTTAGTGATTGTTCTCTTTTTTTCTCTCTTTTTCTCACTATATTTCAGCATAACATTATAAAATATCATGTCGATAAATCCTTTGTTTTATATTTATTACCAACAATAACTATAACCTTTCTTTTGAAACGTAGACCTTCAACAAGCTTGTGGGAAAGTTTAGCCAGTCCATCTTTCACTTGAATTTAACACAAATACTGTCAGCCACGATGGAAGGGAAGCTGGTTGTCTGGGATATACACCGCCCACCGTCATCTGCCTCCACCTTTTTGGGCTTTCCCTATATCAAGCCTTGTAAATTGGTTCATTTGCAGAAAGAGAGTATCACTGTGCTTACTACAATTGATAGGTAATTTTATTAAAAGGTAGCTATGGATGGTTATAAAAATATTTTAAAATTGTTTTGGGAGGTTGGGCACAATGGCTTATACCTCTAATTTCAGTTCCTTGGGAGGCTGAGGTGGGAGTATCACATGAGTCCAGAAGGTTCGAGACCAGCCTTGGCAACATAGTGAGACTCCCCATCTCTACCAAAAAAACAAAAAAGAGAGAGATGGGAGGGTGGCTTGAGCCCAGGAGTTTGAGGCTGCAATGAGCTATGATTGCCTCTGCACTCTAGATGGGGTGTCAGAGTGAGACCCTCCTGTCTTAAAACAAAAACAAAAACAAAAAAACCCTCTTTTGGATGTATATGCATATTTTGTATACGCATAGAGTATTGTTGATACAGTCATAATGAACTGGGAACATTGGTTGCCTCTGAGGATAAGAACTGAGAACTAAGATCAAGAATGGGGGTGGATTTACTTCTTTTTATAGTTCCATTTATACTAATTGGATTTTTAAAAAAATCATGAGCATGCATTATGTTAAAAAAAAAAATCCCTTTGTGTTGGTGAAACAAAAAGGAATTAGATTTTTTTTTCTTCTGTGCTAATTGGATGGATTTTGCACCCAACATTTTACATGCGTTAAATTTAAGAAAATTAAATAATTTGAATAGCTATATTGTATTGTCTGACTACAAAGTAACATATATAGTAGAGAGTGGTGGCTCGTGCCTGTAATCCCAGCACTTTGGGAGGCTGAGGCGGGTGGATCACGAGGTCAAGAGATCGAGACCATCTTGGCCAACAGGGTGAAACCCTGCTCTAGTAAAAATATAAAAATTAGCTGGGCATGTTGCATGCACCTGTAGTCCCAGCTACTTGGGAGGTTGAGACAGGAGAATCACTTGAACCTGGGAAGTGGAGGTGCAGTGAGCCGAGATCATCCCACTGCACTCCAGCCTGGCTGACAGAGTGAGACTCTGTCTCAAAAAAACAAAACAAAACAGGCTGGACATGGTGGCTCACACCTGTAGCACTTTGGGAGGCCGAGGTGGGCAGATCACCTGAGGTTGGGAGTTCAAGACCAGCCTGACCAACATGGTGAAACCCCGTCTCTACTAAAAATACAATAATTAGCCAGGTATGGCAGCGTGCGGCTGTAGTCCCAGCTACTTGGGAGGCTAAGGCATGAGAATCGCTTGAACCCAGGAGGTGGAAGTTGCAGTGAGCTGAGATCTTACCACTGCACTGCAGTCTGGGCAACAGAGTGAGACTCGGTCTCAAAAAAACAAAACAAAACAGAACAAAAATAACATTTACCCATTGTGAGAAGATCAAATGCATCAGAACATAATAAAATTCACTAACTCTGATTTTGAGTGTCTGTGGGGACTCACAGATGGTCATTTAAGGCCTCAATTAGAACAGGGTTCTTATTTCAGCTGGGTCCCTTCCTTGCTGAGTGATTTGAGCAAGGAACTTGACCTTGCTGAGCCTCTATTTCTTCATCTGTAAAATGGGCATAACAATACTATTTCTCTGCTGGGCACAGTGGCTCACACCTGTAATTCCAGCATTTTGGGAAGCCAAGGCAGGTCCTGAGGTCAGGAGTTTGAGACCAGCCTGACCAACACGGAGAAATCTCGTCTCTGCAAAAAATAAAAATAAAAAATTAGCCGGGCGTGGTGGCACATGCCTGTACTCCCAGCTACTTTGGAGGCTGAGACAGGAGAATCACTTGAAGCCAGGAGGCAGAGGTTTGCGGTGATCCGAGATCGCACCATCGCCCTCCAGCTTGGGCAACAATAGTGACACTCCATGTCAAAAAAAAAAAACAACCTATTTCTTTCAGAGTGGTTTTTTGAGGATTTCATGAGACAGGGATGTAAAATTCTGCACATGCTTGGCACAGGGGAACCCTAGGGAAATGACGGCCATGATCAGTGTGTGAGAGAAGTACCCAAAAGTGTGGAGAATATTGCCTGGTGACGGGGACCCTGCCCATATGGTTAGAGTCACTGGGCCACCTGCTTTCAAAAAGCCCATTTGCTTCCATTCGCCTTTCTTTTAATGCAGGGGAAGAGTGAGGTCTTGATATGGTTTTACAAAGAGAAATGCAAATTGTCACCCTCACTTAGTGCGGCGAGAAGATAGCAGAACTGCAGTTGGCCATGCAATCAACCTTTGATCGGTTGGGGGTTAGGATCCAGTGAAGATCAGGCCTGGGTTCTCCAAGTTAATAAAACCCAGTCAGGACCTGGGAGTCCAAGAAGGAAAAGGTCTCTGAAAATGCTTGGTCAGTATTGCTGCTTCTGTCCAGCAGAGGGCAGCGAAAGATGTTCTAGCCAATTACTCGGCCCACCTGCTTTGCTTATTAATCAGAAACCTCATTTAATCACTCTGCATATGTTAAGAGAAAATCCTCCTCCTCTGCCCCCTGCCCTGTGATTAGAATTATGTGAAAGTCTTTTTTTTAAAAAAGCCCATTTGGGATGGATCCGAGGACTGGATATGAAAGCCATTTTGTCACGTAGCACTGCCTTCTGCTGTGAGGACTGGCCAGGTTTTACGATTAAACTAACAGCAGCACCTTTCTGTAAAGTGGCCTGTGTCCCCTTGTCAGCCTGCACGATTTCAGAGGGCTGGTGGAGCGACTCTCTCCATTGTCATCTGTAGTCATATGGGGAGGGTGCAAATCCCTTGCCCACTGCCATTGTATATGGCTGATCTTGGAGGGCAGGGAAGAACCTAGCAGAGGGCATGGACTTGGCTTTAGATATACCTGGATTCCCTGCATAGTCAAGCCATGTGGCCCCGATAAAGTTGCCAGGTATAAGTATGTCCCATGTAATATTTGGGATATACTTACACTAAATTTTTTGTTTGTTTTTTATTTTTTTGAGATAGAGTTTTGCTCTTGTCACCCAGGCTGGAGTGCTGTGGTGCAATCTCAGCTCACTGCAACCTCTGCCTCCTGGGTTCAAGTGATTTTCCTGCCTCAGCCTCCCAAGTAGCTGGGATTACAGGGGTGTGCTACCATGCCTGGCTAATTTTTGTGTTTTTAGTAGAGACGGGAGTTTCACCACATTGGCCAGCCTGGTCTTGAACTCCTGACCTCAGGTGATCTGCCTGCCTCATCCTCCCAAAGTACTGGGATTACAGATGTGAGCCACTGCACCCAGCTATACTACATTTTTTACACAAATATTCAAATGTAACTGGGTATCTGTATTGTCATTTGCTATATCTGGCCACATAATGCCCTGAGCCCTTTTCTTAACTCTCTGAGCGTTAGTTTCCTAGATGTAAATTGGGATAACAGTAAAATCATTCTCATTGGGCAGTATTCAGGTAAGCTTTTGCAATGCCCCAGAATCCAGAGCCTGACATATAATTAGGTATTATCTGAATATTGAAGAATTTGGTTAAGACCAATAAAAAAAAAGGTATTATAGGGATGCTACTTGTTATTATTGCTATTTGCCAAAGTGATGTTATTCTCCATTTCAGCTACATTGTCACAGGTGACATTAAGGGTAACATCAAGTTCTATGATCACACCCTGTCCATTGTTAATTGGTACGGTCACTTGCAACTGAGCGCCATAAGAACTCTGTCCTTTTCAAAGACCCCAGCAGCTCCTCCTACTGAAAAATCAAACTATCCTCCCGACTGCACTTTAAAAGGTGACCTTTTTGTCGTAAGGTAAGTTGTTAATGAATCTAGTCATTAGAATGGTTGAAAAATGATGGATGTCTCCTTTAGTTTGCATGCAGTGGGAAGTTCGTGTTGTTCCTGGAATCTCTCCCTGGCTGATTGTGATAACTATTGGATTATTAAAAAAATTAATGAAACATGATTTTAATATTAAGACTCTTTAGTAACTGGAAGCTGGAAAGTCCTGATCCCTGAGCTCTCACCTCTGTTGAGTCTTTTGCTGCAGGTTGGCCTGTTTTCTCTAAGCTGAGCTTGTCCTAGCCACTGCGGTTAAAGGCACTGGATAATTAATTGCCATAACATTTCAAGACCAAATTATCTGTGAGTCTGCTTAATTACCCTTGCAGTATTTACAGGCACATCTGTATGTGTGCACCAAACTCCATATTTGCATACACAAATGAATATTTGCATGTGCAGATTAGCTAATTGTACAACTGACTGTCCATCTGCATACTTAATGACTCAATTTACATGGAGAAAAGTGGGCTTTTTCACTTGCAAATGGAAGCTGTTGGGTATTGGTGGTATATTTTTGGAAATGTTGGGTTAATAATGTCACTAAATTACAGACGACAGAGGCGTTTTCTGTGCAATTAGAAGCAGAATAGCTGGCATGCCCCATTCCCTGCAAACACTGATATTGTTTGGTCTCTCCTGGCAAACAGGAATTTTATCATTGCAACATCTGATGCCACCGTGTACCACTTAACAACAGATGGGACCAAACTTGAGAAGTTATTTGTAGAGCCCAAGGATGCCATTTGTGCCATCTCCTGCCACCCATATCAACCCCTCATTGCCATCGGGAGCATCTGTGGGATGATCAAAGTGTGGAATTATGAAAAGAAACGATATCTTTTCAGCAGGGTTTTTGAGAAGGGGCTTGGAGTCCAGAGTCTGACCTATAACCCAGAAGGTATTTTCATCTTATCAGCCTCCCATCGATTCCACATGGAGCACAGCCCGGGAGGGGACGGATGCACCTGGGCTGGCATGGCTCCAGGAAGCCCCCAACTCCAGCCCCCAGAGACACCTTCTCTCTCGGGCTCCCACAGTGTTCTGGGCCTGGTGCTCTCCACGTGCTCACCCCAGGAGCTCATGCGTTTCAGTTAATTTCTCTTCTGTTGTGTTTGTTGCCATCTTCTCCACACCCAGGACAAAGCCTGGCACAGACTCAGCGTCTCCTGAATGAATGAAATCCTTTGCCATCACTGTTCTCTGGCTTGTCATTTCAGGAGCCCTTCTTGGAGCTGGCTTCACAGAGGGAACAGTTTACATTCTTGATGCAATGTCTTTAGAAAATGAAAGCCCACAGCCTTTCAGATACTCCAGAACCAGCGTGACTCACATCAGCTTTTCCCATGACTCCCAGTACATGGCAACTGCCGTAAGTGTTTTCACCGACAACCCAACCAGTGGCTTAGCACTTCCATTTAAAACCACAAGAGGCTGGACACAGTGGCTCATACCTGTAGTCCCAGTGCTTTGGGAGGCCGAGGTGGGAGGATCACTGGAGGACAGGAGTTCAAGACCAGCCTAGGAAACATAGCAGGACCCCATTGCCACAAAAACATTTTTTAAAAATTACCAGGCCTTGTGGCACACATCTGTAGCCCAGCTATCCAGGAGGGGCTGAGGCGGGAGGACCCCTGGGTGCCAGGAGTTTGAGCTCCCAGTGAGCGACAGGGCAGTTCTGCTGGTCTGCCTGTGCTAAAGCCCTGTCCCTTCTAGCACTCTCCCATCTCCATGGTGCTGCGGCCACTCTGCTTTGTGTGCACAACACTTCTGGAGCCAAAGCATCTCAGCCCACTGTGGGTGCACACAGCTCAGGCCCTATGCCCCTCAGGCTGGGCTCTCCCACTCTGACTGGGTTCATTCTCAGCCTTCATACCTTTAAAAAAAAAACAAAAATTTTTTTTTTTTTTGAGACAGTTTCACTCTTGTTGCCCAGGCTGGAATGCAATGGCATGATCTCGGCTCGCCATAACCTCTGCCTCCTGGGTTCAAGCAATTCTCTCCTACCTCAGCCCCCCGAGTAGCTGGGATTACAGGCACGCACCACCACACCCAGCTAATTTTGTATTTTTAGTAGAGATGGGGTTTCTCCATGTTGGTCAGGCTGGTCTTGAACTCCCAACCTCAGGTGATCCGCCTGCCTTGGCCTCCCCAAGTGCTCGGATTATAGGTGTGAGCCACCACACCTGGCAAAAAAAAAAAACAAACATAGCTTTTTTATTGTATGTAGCTGGACAAAGAAAAGGGAGGACAAAGGCACAAAGAGGCAGGCTTTTGGCTTTCCACAGACAGCGAGGGGGGACCTGGAAAGGAGTGTAAGGCCATAGTGTCAGGTTCAGCCTTTCTTCCCCACTGCCTTTCCAGTTTTCTACTTTTAACTTGAATTTTCTCATCTGTAAAATGGGCATTAGGCTGGGCGTGGTAGCTCACACCTGTAATCCCAGCACTTTGGGAGGTCAAGGCAGGCAGATTGCTTGAGGCCAGGAGTTCGAGACCAGTCTGGGCAACATGGTGAGACCCACGTCTCTACAAAAATAATGAAAAAAAAAAAAAACCCTAGCCAGGTATGGTAGCATGTACCTATAGTCCTAGCTACTTAGGAGCTGAGGCTGGAGGCCCTTTTGAGCCCAGGAGATCGAGACTGCAGTGAGCTGTGATTAGGCCACTGCACTCCAGCCTGGTCAACAGATCAAGACTCTAATCTCTAAAAAAGAAAAACAAAACTAAAAGTAAAATGGGTATTGTTTTACTAGTTGCTCCAATGGATTAAGATTTTTTTTTTTAAGAAAATATTCTTAGTTTTTTTGTTTTTTTTTTTTTTGATGGAGTCTCACTCTCACCCAGGCTGGAGCGTAGTGGTGAGATCTCAACTCACTGCAACCTCCACCTCCCAGGTTCCAGAGATTCTCCAGCCTCAGCCTCAGCCTCCTGAGTAGCTGGGACTACTGCCTCCAGCTAATTTTTTGTATTTTTAGTAGAGACAGGGTTTCACCATGTTGGCCAGGCTGGTCTCGAACTTCTGACCTCAGGTGATTCACCCACCTCGATCTCCCAAAGTGCTGAGATTACAGGCGTGAGCCACTGTACCCTGCCAGCTCTTTGTTTTGTTTTGTTTTTTGGGTAGGTCTTGCTCTGTTTTCCAGGTTGAAGTGCAGTAGTGCAATCTCAGCTCACTGCCACCTCCTCCTCCCAGGTTCAAGCAACTCTTGTGTCAGCCTCCCAAGTAGCTGGAATTACAGGCATGTGCCAGCATGCCCAGCTAATTTTTGTATTTTTAGTAGAGATGGGGTTTGCCTGTCTATTGGCCAGGCTGGTCTCAAACTCCTGATCTCAGGTGATTCACCCACCTCGGCTTCCCAACGTGCTGGGATTACAGGCATGAGCCACGGCACCCAGTCAGAAAATACTCTTCAAACAAAATTAGTGTAAAAGCATAATGATGATTTTTAATGTCCTGAATGTAAAAAGGGATAACTCCTTCTTTTTTGCTCTTCTTCAGGATATAAGTTTTACTGTGGCAGTTTACATGGTGGTGGTCAGAAATGGACGAAGGGTCTGGGAGTACTTAGCAAGACTTCGTTCTCATCGCAGAAGCATCCGAAGTCTCCTGTTTGGGGTTTACCTGGACAGCAATGAGCCTAGACTGCTGAGCCTTGGGACAGACAGGCTGTTGGTGAGCTGTTTAGTTTCCTGGTCTCCAGGACTGTGTCTCACTCTTGTGACATCCCTGGCATCTTGCATAGAGCCAGGCCCACAGTATGTGTGTTGGCTGGAGAAGGTGGGTGCACAGTGAAGGGTCACAAACTTCTCCAGGTTGCCATTTTACCTTAACTTGGCTGGGACCAGGAACTCCTGTTCTGAATGTGGAGGCTTCCGGACAGCCACAGGTCAGAAGGGGAAGGGCGGGGAGTTCACAGTGTACACGGGGAGGGCTGACACTCGCTAACACTGTCTTCATATCCAGCAGCTGGGGCCAGACTGCTACTTAAACGTGAAAACTAGGAGAGGCTGTGAGATAAGAGGAAAAGGTAGGGACAGTGGCAAACACAATATTACAGGGTCAGGCCAAATGGATTCAAAGTCAACCAGTCAGTGCATCTGTCTGTTTTTCCTTCCTCCCTCCCTCCCTCCTTCCCTCCCTTCCTTCCCTCCCTCCTTCCCTCCATTCCCTCCTCCCTTCCTTCCTGGCTTCCTCCCTCCCTCTCTTCCTTCCCTCATTCCCTCCTCCCTCCCTCCCTTCTTCATTCCTTCCTTCCTTTGCTTTCTTCTTCCCTCCCTCTTTCCCTTCCTCCTTTCCCTCCCTCCCTCCCTTCCCTCATTCCCTCCTTCCTTCCTTCCTTTGCTTTCTGCCTCCCTTCCTTCCTTCACTTTCTTCTTCCCTCCCTCCCACCCCTCCCTTCTTTCTCTCGCCTTCCTTCCTTTATTCCATTTATTCTTGCATCCATCCGTCCATCCATCCATCTATCCATTCACCTATCCATCTATCCATTCATCCATCCATCTATCCATCTATCCATTCATCTATCCATCTATCCATTCATCTATCCATCTATCCATTCATCCATCCATCCGTCTATCCATCTATGCATCCATCCATGCATTCATCTGTTCTGCTCCGCCCACCAAAACATACCTGTATGGGCTCAGTTCAGCAGGCTGCTAATTTGTGACTGCCAAGTGCTGGGCTCAGATTTAGATATTAATTAGTTCCTAAGATAATGATAAGTGACACAGTATAACCGAACTGCAAGATGTCAGGTGTGGGAGTCAGCTGGACCTGAATTTGAATTTTTGAATTTTTACTCTACCACTTTTTAGCTATGTGACCTTGGACAAGCCACTCTGAGCATCTCCGAATATTTGTTTTCTCATCTGTAAAATGGGAACAATAGCACTTCTTTGCAGGGAAGTTCTGAGGATGGCATGGAGATGTTTCTAGAGCACTCAGCTCATTGTCTTCCAGGTAGTGAATCCTCAGTACTGATGACTTAGTCGTTGTCAGGTCTAGGCAGGTCTTCTCTTAGGAAACCTGATACCATCTCCCTCAGAACAGCACATTGGCTGATAATGATAAAGGCTGTCACCCAAGAGCTTGGGGCTCCTTAGCTGAGCCTTTAATTTGGCTCCGTCCTTACGTGTGTCCATCTGGGCTCCTCTGCAGATAGAGTATGATCTTCTCAGGAGCTACAGAGACCACCTGGAAGTCCTGGACATTCACCGCACCGACCAGGGCTGCTACCCCACCTGCATGGTCTGGTACCCACCACTCACCAGGGAACTTTTCTTGCTCATCTGCAACAGTGGCTACAAAGTGAAGCTTTTTAATGCTACCACCAAAATGTGCAGGTAAGCACCTGGAGCGCCCCATGGCAGGGGGGCACTGAGTTCTCTAACCCCAGCCTGCGGCAAGCCTCCACTTAGGGACCTGCAGGCAGCTTGGGTACTGTTTTCATCCTCTTCACTCTGCAGAGGAGGAAAGGGAAGCACAGATAAGTAAGTGATTCTTGCCATGGTCACGTGGCCCGGTGTGGAGGCGGGATGTGCAGATCCAGGGATGACACAAACCTGGGGCCCTGGGAAAGTCGCTGATGCTCTAAAATCCCCTGTCATTAAGAAAAACATATTTTTACCTGGCTACTAACAATTGTTTGATTTTTTTCTTACTCTTGGCTCTCAAAGGAGGTTTAACTTGAACTGCTAGCACTCCTTTGTTTACACCCTACGTGAGCCAGGTGCTGCTCTAGGTGCTGAAGACGAGGATGAAAACTGTTTCCATCACTGTGGAGTTTACATGTTGGTTGGGGGTGGGGATGATGCAATAGCGTGAACAAATAGCCAGGTAGTAGGTATGTGGCAATCAGGTCCGTGCAAAAAAAAGGGAAAAGGCAGGATAAAAAGGTGGGGAGGCAGAGAAGGCCTTGGAGAGCAGGGCACATCTGAGCATCTGAACAGAGACTGGAAGGGAGTGAGAGGGAAGCGAGTGGCCACCGTGCACTTGGAGGAAAGAGAGTGGACCAGCAAGGCCCAAGGACCAAAGGTGGGAGGCGTTTGGGGTTTGGGAAATGCCATGAAGGCTGGTGAGGCCGGAGTGGAGTGGGCGGGGAGGGGGCGCAGGAGAGCAGATCAGAGGCCTGGGCAGGCGCCCGGCACACAGCACCCTGGGCACTCCATCTCTTTCCCGAGTAAGGCTTGGCCCTGAGGGGCCGCAGGGAGGGGGTCAGATTCTGGATATATCCTGCTGGCAAAGTGAACAGCGTTTGCTAATGGAGGGAAAAGGAGATGTGAGAGAAGACACCTCACGAAGCCAGAAGAATGGAATGGCCCTTTAAAGAGATGAGGAGGACGAGGGAAGGACAGTTTTCAGACAAACCCGGAGTCAGAGGCTAGCCAAGGCAAGCTTGAGATGCCTGCTTGGCATTCAGGTGGGAACCCATGAATCAGGTTCTGGAGTGTGGAGGTCCTGGGAGGGGCTTGGCTGGAGTCACGAAGCCATGAGCAGGGAAGACACCAGCGGGAGAGCAGGGCATCCACAGCCCGGCATCCTAGAGCCACGTCTCCTCCCGCCTGATGCGGTCTTGCACCTGCTCGGGGGCCCCCTGTGCTTCTGCCCCTGTGAGCCCCCACGAGAAACACGCATGATCGTCCCTCGAGTGCAGCGGGGGCCACACCGTCCGTCGTCCTGTTCCCTCCTCCACAGTCTGCTGAGTATCCTCCCACTGAGCTTCAGGAGGCTGTGTGACCGCCCAAGGTCAAGCAGGGCAGGACTTGACCCTGGAACCTAGGCCCGACCCTGTCCTCTACTCAGTGCTCTGGGGCCTTAACGCAGCCCTGGCTGTGGGATCTTACCTCGTCTGCCGTGGCGGGGAGCTTCTGCCTTTGGCTTGGCTGTGTCTTGAGTACGGCTGGAAAGAAGCATGGAGGCAGGGGAAGTTGGAAGGGAGAGTGTTTCAGTGATCCGCCATTGCCACCACCACCACCGCCACTGCCACTGCCAGCACTGCCACCAGGAGAAGGAAGTCAGGGAACTGGCCACAGCAGCTGGCCCAGGCTCTAGGACGATCATTGTTTTGAAATATGTCTCAGATAAGAGAGGTCCTCAAAAGGCTAGGACCACCCGGGATTTTTTTTTTTAAACAGTTCTTTCCCAGAAGGCCAAGAAAAAAATGACTGAGAAATGCCATGTCTTATGGTAGAAAGAGAAATCCAGGACAATTGCCTCAAACGATTAAGACACTAAAGAAGAGCTTTAGGAAGACTTCAGAATCATTGTGCATAGTTTTTATTATGCACTATCAAATTTTATATCTTCTGATAGTTTTTAATGAACACATACTTTTTGGACAAAGAATATCTCTCAGATATGTGCAGTGCTAAGACACTGAATTGGCAGAGCCAGAGAATGAGGGCTGACAGGCCTTGGGCCTGAAGTTCCTGCTAACGGTTATTCACCAGAGGAAAGAGGCGGGAGAGACTTTTGGAAACAAAGTTGGGAGTTTCTGCCTATTGATGATCAATCTGAAATTAACATAAAGCATCTTAAAAATTTTTATCAAGGTGATACTCATATAACATAAAACGAGTGAGTTGAAAGTGAACAGTTCGGCCGGGTGCGGTGGCTCACACCTGTAATCCCAGCACTTTGGGAGGCCAAGGTATGTGGATCACCTGAGGTCAGGAGTTCGAGACCAGCCTGACCAACATAGTGAAACCGAGTCTCTACTAAAAATACAAAAATTAGCCAGACATGGTGGTGCGTGTCTGCAATCCCAGCTACTCAGGAGGCTAAGGCAGGAGAATTGCTTGAATCTGGGGGGCAGAGGTCACAGTGAACTGAGATCGCAATGAACTGAGATCACGCCACTGTACTCCAGCCTGGGTGAAAGAGCGAGACTCCATCTCAAAAGAAAAAAGAAAAAGAAAAGAAAAGAAAGTGAAGATTTCCGTGGCATTTAGTACACTCACAGTGCTGTGCAACCCCCACCTCTATCTAGCTTCAGAACATTTCCATCATTCCAGAATAAAACCCCTTACATAAAGCATTTTCTAAGCTGTAGGAATAATAAAGCCTCATAACCATGGCTTAATTGGGAAGGAATTGTCTTTTCATGATAAATCCAAAAGAATTTAAAAATGCATTAAAAAAAATATTTGAAAGAACGTGAAAAGGCAGTTCACAGAAAAAGACCAATAAACTTGTGAGCAGATGCCCATGAGTATATCAAAGACGCAAATGAAAACAAGATATCATTTTTCACCAATCAGATTAGCAAAGATAAAAATGATTGATAGTGCTTAGCGTTGGCAAGAGGATAGGGAAACAGGCACTCTCATCTGCTGCTGGGGAGTGGGTATGAATCAGTGTAACCTTTTGGGAAAGCAATTTGTCACCCTCTCTTAAATTGTATCATATCTTCTGACTTCTAGGAATGTAGCCCACAGAAGTACTCAAACAGTATGCCAAGGCATAAGTAAAAGGGTGTCTTGTTTGAAAATATTTTTTAAAATGGAAACAATCCAAATGCCCATTAATAGGGGATTAGTTAAACGGATGGCTTGTCAGTATACTGGAACACGATGCTGCTTTTAGAAAAGAAAAAAGAGGAAGAGTAAGACAGCTCTCTGTGTAGTGACGTGGAAATAGCTCCAATATGTGATATGAGATAAACTACAGTGAAGCATGAATAGCATAATTCTATTTTTGTATAAAATTGCAATTATAAAAGAAATTCTTGAGTCATATACACCAAACTATTACTCACGATTATCTTAGGATAGGGTCTAGCAATGTGGAGATATAGATTTTCTTCTTGTTTTGTTTTGAGGGTGGCTCTCACTCTGTTGCCCAGGCTGGAGCACAGTTCTGTGACCTCAGCTCGCTGCAACCTCCACCTCCCGGGTTCAAGCGATTCTCATGCCTCAGCATCCTGAGTAGCTGGGACTACAGGTGCACACCACCGTACCTGGCTAATTTTTTTTTTTTTTTAGTAGAGAAGGGGTTTCACCATCTTGGCCAGGCTGCTCTCAAACTCATGACCTTAGCTGATCTGCCTGGCTCAGCCTCCCAAAGTACTGGGATTACAGGCGTGAGCCACCGTGCCCCATCCATGACCAAACAGTCGTAAAACCTATGTTGAGATCTGTGAAATTCAAAAAACTCTCTCTCTTTTTCTGCCTTCAGAAAGACGCTTATGGGGCCAGCTTATGGTTCCCCTATTGAGCGGGCACAGGTCCTCCCGGCGAGAAGCACGGCAGAGCTACCGAAACGCTACTTGGTGTTTATTAACAGAGACAAGGTAACAGCACTCTCTTCTCCAGCTCTGGGAGTTGACTCAGTGTGTCATGAGCAGCAGTCATTACCAAAGATCATGAGACTCAGAGAGCCCTGGGTTTACAGCCAAGCCCAACTGCTGCCACCCCAGTCAGTTGTGATACTGAAGATTGCTCTTGATGAGTTAGGAAGCCTCTTGGGAGACATTTCTGAGCAGAGTTACTGCATTTTTTTGTATTCCCAGTGAAGATACATGGGCCAGCAAAGGATTTTTCCTTCTTTTTTATTTGCATGGAAAGCTCTTATAAAAACATGCAAATTACGTGCACTTCGTTGTATAATTTAATGAATCATCTGCACTGAAAAGTGTGAAGCCTGCTGGGCATGGTGGCTCACACCTGTAATCCTAGCACTTTGGGAGGCCGAGGTGGGCTGGAGTCCGAGACCAGCCTGGCCAACATGGTGAAACCCCATCTGTACTAAAAATACAAAAGTTAAATGGGCATGGTGGCGGGCACCTGTAATCCCAGCTACTTGGGAGGCTGAGGCAGGAGAATCACTTGAACACGGGAGGCAGAGGTTGCAGTGAGCCGAGATCGCACCACTGCACTCCAGCCTGGGCAACAGAGAGATTCCGTCTCAAAAAAACCAAAATAGTGTAAACGTCATAGGTTGTGAGATTTATTCTGGAAAACCTTGGACAACTGACCGTGAAGACAGGGAGGAGAGCTTCCCTTCTGTCTTCTGTGCACGTGCTAGGGCTGTGCAAGAGGCTCGTGTCCTCTCAGGGCTGGTGTGAGAATGCCCAGCTACATTAAATGTGGCTCTCACACTTGGAGATGGGTCCAGACAAAATCAACTTAACGTATGCGACAGGGAAAGAAGGAAGGTGTCAAGTGTAAACTCCTTTTCACTCAGCATCAGGTCCTTCTGCCACACAGATCTGGAGGTGACACGTGAACGTGCCAGGCCTCTCTTGGGCCCAGCTACCTGAGTCTGAATATCCAATTACGTATTCCTTTCTAGGTTGGACTTCAGATCTTACCGGTGGACGGCAATCCACATAAGACAACTGCTATTGTTTGCCACCCAAACGGGGTGGCCGGCATGGCCCTTTCCTATGACGGCCGCTACGCGTTCACCGCAGGGGGGCACGATCGCTCGGTGGTCCAGTGGAAAATCAATTTAAGGTACGCGACGGGCAAGAAGAAAGGTGTCATGTGGGAACTCCTTTTCACTCAGCAGCAGCAGACAGACACTGAACCCTGCTGCGTGCCAGGCACTGTGCTAGGATGTCGCAGGGCCTGGCCTTCAGGTCGCTCCTGGTGGCATTGCTCACATTACTGCACACACAGAAGTTGCTGTCCTGCCCCATGGACCAATGGCGTTTGCAGTTCAGGTGGTGTGACAGCACCTGGGGCTCACCCCTGCTCCCTAAAATGCTTCTCCCTCTGCTCTGCATAACCACACCCGCTAGAAAGATCTAGGCCGACCCTCCAAAGCACGCACTATGGAAATGGTAAGAGGGTCATTTGAAGTGGGTATTTCAGGCTCCTCTTCTCACCCTCCCTGCCCTGAATGGAGAGCCTCAGCCTGCGGTCAGGCTGGAGAATTCTAGAGTTGAATGTTGGAAAGTATGTGGACTTTGAGGTTAAAGGGATATGTATGAATTTGAATATGGGGCCACCCTCTACTGGCTGTGGGGCCTAGGGCAAGCTTCTTCACGTCTCTGATCTTCAGATCCTTGCCTGCGAAATGGGGGTGATGATAGGGACTGCTATTTTTTTTTTTTTTGAGATGGAGTCTCGCTCTGTCACCCAGGCTGAAGTGCAGTGATACACTCTGAGCTTAACGCAACCTCTGCCTCCTGGGTTCAAGCAATTCTCCTGCCTTAACCTCCTGAGTAGCTGAGATATCCGGTGTGTGGCACCATGCCCAGCTAATTTTTGTATTTTTAGTAGAGACAGGGTTTCACCATGTTGATCAGCTGGTCTCAAACTCCTGACCTCATGATCCGCCCACCTCGGCCTCCCAAAGTGCTGAGATTACAGATATGAACCACCGCGCTTGACTGGTGATAGGGACTTCTCTGGGATCTCTATAAAGATCGGGTAGTTTAATATGGGAAGAGCACCTAGCGCAGAGCTAAGTGCTCAGGAAATGAATGATTTCCTTTCTTCTCATCTTCCCGTAAGAGCATTTGTTTATGAGCTTAGGATATTCCCTAATAAAGAAGGGACCGGCACCCACACTGTCCTCTCCTCTACCCACATTCAGCCAGCTGCCACAGGGCAGAGTCAGCCACGGACAGCCAGTTCCTGTTCCTGACCACTTCTCCAAGCCCCTGCGCCGCCTGTGTCTCAGCTGGGCCTCTCCCTGCAGTGTGACGTAGGAGAGCAAAAACAGCTCGGAGGCACCTTCCTTCCTCAGATAACAACCTGACTCTTGGCTGCCTGCACAATGCACCCCCTGCCATCTGCCAAGTGCACATCTTTCTTTTTATGTTGGATATTGATGCTTCTACTCTTAACCTGAATATGAGCAGAAATAGCCAGTTAAACTGCTTTGGAACCACGGTGGTTTGTGATTGCAGTTGCAGCTCTGACTTCCACCCTGCCTTCACCTGAGAGAGCAGATCTTGGGAACTTGGGGATTTAGGAACTGGAGGCGAACTCTCCCATTGAAAAGGGATCATGGCCTTAGAATGGCTGCCTGGTTCCTTGCCTGCTGACTTGTTACCTGGAACCATTGGGGCAAGCCACGCCCTGCAGGGGCAAGCGAAACTTTCCTTTCTATTTGTTGTGGTGGTGGTTGAGACAGGGTCTGGCTCGGTCACCTAGGCTGGAGTGCAGTGGTATGATCTTGGCTCACTGCAGCCTTGAACTCCTGGCCTCAAGCGATTCTCCTGCCTCAGCCTCCTGAGTAGCTGGAACCTCAGGCACATGCCATCATGCCTGGCTAACTTTTAAAAAATTATTTTTTATAGATACGGAGTCTCACCAAGCCTAGGCTGGTCTTGAACTCACGGGCTGAAGCCTTGGCCTCCCAAAGTGTTGGGATTACAGATGTGAGCCACTGCACCCGGCTAGAACCTTTCTTCTAAAACGTTTGTCTTCTTCTCAGTTGTCGTGGGCTCTGGAATGGTAGAAACTTAAGAAGAACTCAAAAAGGCCTCTGCTTTCCAACAGCTTTCCTATGCCTGGCCAGAGTCCAGGCTTCTGAGAATTTCAATTTAATCTGTGGTGGGGACAAAGGATCATTATAAACTAATTAGCACTTCATTGTTGCTTCTGGTGAGTTAATATGATCAGCGCTTCACTAATGGAAAAAAATGTAAAAACCCTAAACAAGTAAACAAAATTTCCTACCAAGTTACTGTCTATGAGTGTTCGGGGGAGATGAAGATGACAAATCCCCTCACATTCCATTATTTTAGTAAGTGCAGCCCTGGGCCCAAAGTGCCACCATCACAGCCTGTGGCACTCCTGCCCCCGGACAGCCCTTCCATGGCTTCTCTCGGGGTTCATTCCACATGCCCCTTCTTCTCCCCCTCCATGCTAGCATGCCACCCTTTTTCCTCTCCTTGTCTGGTGTCTGTTTCAAAATTCCCCATGCTTTTTTGTGCCCAGCCTCCCTGCCTCCTGTCATCCTGCTGCCCTGCTCAGCCAAGAGCAGGGACCCCGACTGGAATCCTAGCTAGTCACTCCCTGCTCACTGATGACGCCAGGCAAGTCCCTTCGCTTCTCGGAGCCTCAGTTCCTCCAACTGTTAAGTGGGACTGCTACCACCAAGTTCAGACCATTCCTCCTCCTCCTCTAGGGAGCATTTACTGAGCACCTACTGTGTGTTCGTCATGGGGTTCAGAGCTTTAGCTCCTTTCTAAAAGTACTGTGTGGCTTGCTGGGTACAGAGCAGGCTTTCAATAAGTGTCATTTCCCTTTTGTGCCCTAATGACCTCTTTTTTGTTGCCAGTGTTAGAAACACAATTTAGGCAAAAAGGGGATGTATGAGAAGGTCGTTGGGATCGCATGTGGCTACACAGCAGGATGGTCAGGGACAGCGGCACACTCGGTGCCCGCAGCACTCGCTGTCTGCCTGGCCCTGCTGTTGGCTTCATTCTCTGCAGAACTGGGTTTCCTTACTCAGCAGGAAGATGGCCGCTGGCAGTTCTCAAATTTCACAAATTCTAGCTCTCACCACAGAGAGAGGGGATCTCTTTCCCAGCGTGGGTTGGAGAAAGCCCAGTGCAGCCCTGGACCCCTCTGGGGTCGGTTGGTGGTGGCCAGGAGGCAGGGATGTAGCGGAGCCCTGAACACCGGAGCCGGGAGCCGCAGCTGCTCCCAGAGGACCAGGCCCTCTTGCCAGCCTTTCCCTTCAGGGGCTCCTGGTGGTGATGGGCTCCTCTGTGTCACTTAAGGCTTTTACCTGGCCCTGGTCCAGAGCCACATGGCTAAAAGTGGCCTCGGTGCTCGTGGAGCTTGTCGGAATCGGGCCTGGGCCTGGCCTGGAGGCCCCAGAGAGGGAGCCCTCTCAGCTGGACACTTGCCTCCATGGCCTAATACTTGAACTGAGAAGTGGGGAAGACCCAGCCCTGCTGTAGGGGTCCTCAGGCACCCCTGGAGAATACCCAGGTCCCTCAGACTTTAAGCTAACCCCTGGACTTGTGCATGCGTCAGTGAGAGGACTGGGGACAGTGCGTGGCAGACTCTTCTTGAGAGAGGTGTAGGTACGCGCCAACACCCATTTCCATGCCCATAGTAATCCCAGCCACTTGTGCTGAACCTTTCTCAGGTCAGGACCCTGCACTGAGTTCCATGTATCATTTGATTTCATCCTCACAGCCGTCCTGGGAACAGGCACCACCCTCATCCCCACAGAACACGTCAAGAAGCTAACACCGAGGGGTCCATTGACTGCCCAAGCAATAGCGGAGGCAGTGGGGCGGGATTCACAGCCAGGGCTTTCTAAGTCCACCCCACACCTTGACAGACGTTCATTACAGGAGGGAAATAAAGGACTTTGTCTCCAATTCTTGTGATATGGTTTTGCTGTGTCCCTACCCAAATCTCATCTTGAATTGTATTCTGGTAATTCCCGTGTGTTGTGGGAGGGACCTAGTGGGAGATGGTTGGATCGGGGGCAGGGGGCAGTGTCCCCCATGCTGTTCTTGTGGTAGTGAATAAGTCTGATGAGATCTGATGGTTTGATAAGGATAAACCCGTTTCACTTGGCTCTCATTCTCTCTCTTGCCACTGCCATGTGAGACATGCCTTTCATCTTCCACTATGATTGTGAGGCCTCCCCAGCCATGTGAAACTGTAAGTCCAATAAGCCTCTTTCTTTTGTAAATTCCTCAGTCTCAGGTATGTCTTTATCAGCGGTGTGAAAAGGGACTAATACAGTAAATTGGCACCAGTAGAGTGGGGCATTGCTGAAAAGATATATGAAAATGTGAAAGTGACTTTGGAACTGGGTCACAGGCAGAGGTTGGAACAGTCTGGAGGGCTCAGAAGAAGACAGGAAAATGTGGGAAAGCTTCGAACTTCCTAGAGACTTGTTGAGTGGCTTCAGCCAAAAGCCTGATAGTGATATGGACAATAAGGTCCAGGCTGACATAGTCTCAGATAGAGATGAGGAACTTGTTGGGAACTGGAGCAAAAGTGACTCTTGATATGTTTTAACAAAGAGACTGGCAGCATTTTGTCCCTGCCCTAGAGATTTGTGGAACTTTGAAGTTGAGAGAGATGATTTAAGGTATCTGGCAGAAGAAATTTCTAAACAGCAAAGCATTCATGATGTGACTTGGGTGCTGTTAAAGGCATTCAGCTTTATAAGGAAAGCAGAGCATAAAAATTTGGAAAATTTGCAGCCTGACCATGTGATAGAAAAGAAAAACCGATTTTCTGAGGCGAAATTGAAGCCAGCTGCAGAAATTTGTATATGTAATGAGGAGCCAAATGTTAATCCTGAAGACAATAGGGAAAAATGTCTCCAGGGTATGTCAGGCGTCTTTATGGCAGCTCCTCCCATGGCAGCTCCTCCAATCACAGGCCTGCCTAGGAGAAAATGATTTCATGGGCCAGGCCCAGAATCTCGGTGCTGTGTGCTGCCTAGGGACTTGGTGCCCTGCATCCCAGCTGCTCCAGCCATGGTTGAAAGGGGCCAATGTAGAGCTCAGGCTGTGGCTTCAGAGGGTGCAAGCCTCAAGCCTTGGCAGCTTCTATGTGGTGTTGAGCCTGCAGGTGCACAGAAGTCAAGAATTGGGGTTTGGGAACCTCCACCTAGATTTCAGAAGATGTATGGAAACGCCTGGATGTCCAGGCAGAAGTTTGCTGCAGTGGTGGGGGTCTCATAGAGAACCTCTGCTAGGGCAATGTGGAAAGGAAATGTGGGGTCAGAGCCCCCACACGGTCTCTACTGGGGTACCGCTGAGTGGAGCTGTGGGAGAGGGCCACCATCTTCCAGATCCCAAAATGGAAGGTCCTTTGACAGCTTGCACCATTTGCCTGGAAAAGCCATAGACAATGCCAGCCTGTGAAAACAGCCGGGAGGGAGGCTGTGCCCTGCAAAGGCACAAGGGCAGAGCTGCCCAAAACCATGGGAACCTGCCTCTTGTATCAGAGTAACCTGGATGTGAGACATGGAATCAAAGAGATCATTTTGGAGCTTTAAGATTTGACTGCCCTGATGGACTTGCATGGGGCCTGTAGCCCCTTTGTTTCAGCCAATTCCTCCCATTTGGAATGGCTGTATTTACCCAATTTCTGTACTCCCATTGTATCTAGGAAGTAACGAACTTGCTTTTGATTTTATAGGCTTACAGGCAGAAGGGACTTGCCTTGTCTCAGATGAGACTTTGGACTGTGGACTTTTGAGTTAATGCAAAATAAGTTAAGATTTTGGGGGACTGTTAGGAAGGCATGATTGGTTTTGAAATGTGAGGACATGAGATTTGGGAGGGGTCAGGGGCAGAATGGTATGGTTTGGCTCTATGTCTCCATCCAAATCTCATCTTTAATTGTACTCCCATAAATCCCATGTGTTGTGGAAGGGGCCTGGTGGGAGAGGGTTGGATCATGGGGGCCCATGCTGTTCTGGTAGTGAATAAGTCTCACGAGATCTGATGGTTTGATACGGGGAAACCGATTTCACTTGGCTCTCGTTCTCTCTCTTGCCACCGCCATGTGAGATGTGCCTTTCACCTTCTGCCATAATTGTGAGGCCTCCCCTGCCACATGAAACTGTAAATCTAAGAAACCTCTTTCTTTTGTACATTGCCCAGTATCAGGTATGTCTTTATCAGCAGCATGAAAACAGACTAATACACCTTGCGTGCATTCATTTATTAATTCCTACAACAACGTCGTGAGGCAGAATCTTCTCATTTTATAGTGGAAGACACTGAGGCCAAGGAGGTTAAGTTACCTGCCCAGAGTCACACAGCTTGCCAGGGGCAGAGCTAGGGACTTGCACACATGTCCCTGTGACTCCACATTCTGGACGCTTCCCCACTTGCCCACCGTGGTCTACACGAGGTGTGTTTGATGTCCCAGCAAAGAGGCTGATTGCCCGATTAGCAGAAATCCAGTCCATGGATTATTAGAATGATTTCTGATGATTAGCCTTTTGTAGGAGGCAAAATTGGTCTCATACAAAAGTAGGTTTTCTTACCATTGAAAGGGCCTATTTTTGAAAAATCTGACCTTGTGTTAGAGAGCAGAGGGTTATTTTTATCTGACTGGCACGGGTCCCTGTGGTCTCCTGAGTTTTTATGGAAGCAATTAGTGTTGGCAGTCCGCCTGTACAATATCCCATTCTTTTGACTCTGATCGTTCGTGGATCTAAAGTTACAGGTAAGGCTGCTCTGTCTGGGAGGATTGTAGTTTCAGAACACAGGATGCCTCCCCAACCCCAGGAGAGACATGTTCCCCAAAGATTGCAGACAAATTGCCGAGCAACTGCCCTGTCATCATAGAGAGAATATCACCATAATGAGGGCGGGTGCCCTCTACCTCCGAGTTCCACGCTAGACATGCAACTTTCTGGTTATGGCTTCATTTAAGGGCCTTTTCTTAGCAAGTGTACAGAGACCCTAACTGTGTCTGCACCGTGATACCCTTCAGAGGGTCGCCGTGCTGTGTGGACCGCCTTCTGACCTGTGCTCACGCTCGAGCACTTTCTAACAGGGACATCTCTGTTATTGTTCCAGTGTCCTGGAGGCAGCGGTTTCTCTTGGGGGTGAAGACTTGACTCCATTCTACGGTCTGCTGTCTGGCGGCCGGGAAGGAAAATTCTACAGGGTAACTGTCCCCAGGCTAAACACTTCCTGGTAACATCTAGTTAAGTTTGTAAAGCAGATGTGCCCGGGGTTAACCTTCTTGCTTTATTCCAAAGCTCTGTTCCCCCACTGAGCTTAAAATGTACTTTCTAGAAAATGTCCTTGAAGTCTCCGTGGATGCTTCAGACTTAAGCCTAAATGCGTTTTGTGTCTCCATTCTATTTCTGCGTAGGAGCTGGAAGACTACTTCTACTACTCCCAGCTCCGCAGTCAAGGCATTGACACAATGGAGACCAGAAAGGTGTCGGAACACATTTGCCTGTCAGAGCTGCCTTTTGTCATGAGAGCAATTGGCTTTTACCCATCTGAAGAGAAGGTAGGGAGAACGAAAACAAGAGCAGCGACGGGATATGCTATTTATAAAAAATGACCTCTGGGAACAATCCTTATAGGTCAGAGTAAAAATTTCACATTTTTCTTGCATAAGTGAATCAGAAAGGTGGTTCTGGGCATTTCAGATTCACTCCTGAGTAACTGCCTATGGTAGGAGATGCTATTCCTAAAAGGTGCACTCCTCATGGAAGTTCCACGTTGGTTAGAAAATGGGTCTTGCAACCATGGTGTTGAATTGGATGTATTGGGGCTGCAGTCTCAGCCCTGCCCCTTGCTGGGCAAGGACCAGCCTCATAGGATTTGTTTTTTTCTTGAGACAGAGTCTTTGCTTTGTCGCCCAAGTTGGACTGCAGTGGTGCAATCTCGGCTCACTGCAACTTCCACCTCCCAGGTTCAAGCGATTCTCCTGACTCAGGTTCCCACGTGGCTGGGATTACAGGCATTCACTACCACACCCGGCTAATTTTTGTATTTTTAGTAGAGACGGGGTTTCACCGTGTTGATCAGGCTGGTCTTGAACTCCTGTCCTCAAGTGATATGCCCACCTCAGCCTTCCAAATTGCTGGGATTACAGGCATGAGCAACCGCGCCCGGCCAGCCTCCTAAGATTTGAGGAGGGGATTGATGCCTTTGAAGTCCTGGGCACAGTGCTGGGTGCACAGGAAGAGCTCAGCGAAGGCTGGGAGTTATTATCATCACCGTTATTCTCGCTGTCTACTTGCTATTAACCTAGCAGGTATTAATGGGCACCTCTGGAAGGTGGGTGCTCGTCTGGGCTGTGGAGCACGGAGGGTGCAGCCATTCCTCATGACCGTGCCGCAAAAGCACCCCCAGATGCAAGGATGTCCAAGCAGGGTCAGGAAGCACCTCAGGGAAATGTTCCTCATAAAAACTCTTGTTTAAAGTGCAGTTAAACCGGGTGTGGCAGCTCACACCTGTAATCCTCCCAAAGGGGAGGCCAAGCGGGGAGGATCACTTGAGCCCAGGAGTTTGAGAGCAGACGGGGCAACATAGGAAGATCCTGTCTCTACCCACCATCCCCCCCAAAAAGTCTGCCAGGTGTGGTGGCCCATGCGTGTGGTCCCAGCTACTCAGGAGGCTGAGGCAGGAGGATGGCTTGAGCCCTGAAGGTGGAGGCGGCAGTGGCCGTGATTATGCCCTTGCACTCCAGCCTGGGAGACAGAGCAAGACCCTGTTTCAAAAAATAAATAAATAGGCCAGGCATGGTGGCTCATGCCTGTAATCCCAGTACTTTGGGAGGTTGAAGCAGATAGATCATGAGGTCAGGAGTTTGAGACCAGCCTGGCCAACATGGTGAAACCCTGTTTCGACTTAAAAAAATACAAAAATTAGCTAGGTGTGGTGATGGGCACCTGTAATCCCAGCTACTTGGGAGGCTGAGGCAGGAGAATCGCTTGAACCTGGGAGACGGAGATTGCATGAGCCGAGACCGCAGCCTGGGTGACAGAGCAAGACTCCATCTCAAATAAATAACTACAGTACAATTTATTGTATTTCTTCTGAATTGAAATGTAATGCATTCCCGTTATATAAAGTCGGGGAAAGATATACACGTGGAATGAAGAAAATAATTACGTATAATCCACTATGCAGATGGAACAGTTATTAATATTTTCCTGGTTTTTTGTATATTTATATAATCATATATATAGTCATGCATCACTTAATGATGGGGAGATGCTCTGAGAACTGTGTCGTTAGGCAACGTCATGATTGTGTGAATATCCTAGAGTGTCCCGACACAAACACAGATGGCAGAGCCCACTACACGCCTGGGCTGTATGGTAGAGCCTGTCGCTCCTAGACACCAAGCCTGAACAGCATGCGACTGCACTGAATACCGTAGGCTACTGTAACGCAGTGGTAAGGAGTTGTGTATCTAAGCATATCTAAACGAAGAAAAAGTACAGTAAAAATACAGTATGACCTTATGGAACCACCGTCATATATGTGTTCTGTTACTGAAACATTGTTAAGTGCAGTGTGACTATATAAATGTATGTAGTTGCAAAAAACTGCTTGGGCTAGGCGCGGTGGCTCACACCTGTGGTTCCAGCACTTTGGGAGGCTGAGGCTGGCAGATCAGCTGAGAGCAGGGGTTTGAGACCAGCCTGGCCAACATGGTGAATCCCTGTCTCTACTAAAGAATACAAAAATCATCTGGGCATGGTGGCACACACCTATAATCCTAGCTACTCGGGAAGCTGAGGCAGAAGAATAGCTTGAACCAAGGAGGCAGAGGTTGCAGTGAGCCAAGACTGCTCCACAGCACTCCACCTGGGCGACAAAGTGAGACTCCATCTCAAAAAATAAAAAACAAACAAAAAACTAATTGATACCACATTGAATGTGTGTTTGTATCCTATATTTTCCTTTAATATTGTATCATAAGCATTTTCCATTATATTGAAAATTCTCTGAAAACATGCTTTTTAAAGGATATTTTTAAAATTTTTAAATTTTTTCTAATTTAGAAAGTAGAATTATAAAGAAGAAAACAGAAATTGCTCGGAGATCATCATCACTGTTATTATTTTGGTAGATATCCTATCATTTTATATATGGACATAGAAATATCTATATTTTTTAACAAAAAATTGAGATTATATGGTATATATATGTATATACCTATACATATCAGCATTATACAGAGGATGTATGTGTATATATATGTATCAACATTCTCAGTAACTTGTCTTGTGAGCATGGTGGTAAAAAGTCCTTGGCAACATCTTTTAAAGGCAGCAAACTTAACTGGACCATCCCCAGTTGACAGGCATGTAAGTTGTCTGAAGTAGTTGGTGCCAGAGACACAGCTGTGATGAGCATCTCTGTGCATGGTTTTTGCACACTTCTCTAATTATTTTCCTGGGTCATAGTACAAGAAGTAGAATTACTGGGTCAGAGAATATGAAACTGCAGGCCCTATTGCTAAACTGTTTTCTGTAAATGTAGCATTTTACATGCCCATCTTCAGGAATACGCAAGTCCTGAAGCCCAGCTAAGACGTGATGTTCACGTTGGGTGAGAACACTGGAGGGGTATAAGCTGTGGTCCCAGTCCCTTCTCCGTGCTTCGGTGGCCTACCTAGAATCACCTGTTTTGTGTGCTCCACGTACACAAAAGTCATTTCTGGAGAAATTAGTTATCAGAGCCCACTAACCCCTGCTGAGTCTTTTCTTTTTTTTTAAGATGGGGTTTCACCATGATGGCCAGGCTGGTCTTGAACTCCTGACCTCAGGTGATCCACCCACCTCGGCCTCCCAAAGTACCAGGATTACAGGCATGAGCCACCACGCCTGGCCCCTGCTGAGTCTTGAATGAGGACCTTAAAATCATCAGGTACTCTTGTGAGCTCCTCTAAAGGTCTTCGGCTGGTGTGCATTTTGTAGCAGCACATTGCTAGAAACATAAGCAACTCTGAGAAAGTTTGTACAGCTCATGTCAGAGTGTTCCTGAGAGTGGATTTTCCAAAGAGCGCTCCCTACAACGTGGCTTCCCAAACTGGGAAGCTGCATCAGAGCTACCTGGGGCATTTACTGAATATTCAGCTCCTGGGCCTCGCCCAGGTCCAGCCAATCAGAATCTCCAAGAACAGGCCTGGGAGTCTCTACATCTCCTGGGGTGCTCACTGCCGAGCCACCCACGTTTGAAGACAGGGGCTCAACACACTGAGTGGAATCATTAATCATTAGTCAGCTTTCTTCTCCTTCTTCTTCTTTTTTTTTTTTTTTTTTTTGAGACAGGCTTTCGCTCTGTCACCCAGGCTGGAGTGCAGTGGCACAGTCTCAGCTTACTGCAACCTCCACCTCTGGGGTTCAAGTGATTCTCCTGCCTCAGCCTCCCAAATAGCTGGGATTACAGGCATGCACCATCATGCCCAGCTAACTTTTGTATTTTTTAGTAAAGACAGGATTTCACCATGTTGGCTGGGCTGGTCTTGAACTCCTGACCTCAAGTGATCCACCCGCCCCAGCCTCCCAAAGTGCTGGGATTACAGGAGTAAGCCACCATGCCCGGCCTCAGCCTTGTTCTTTGGTTACAAGTTACAGAAACCTAAGTCAACCCATTTTCTGGTTCACAGAATTCCAGGTCCAGGGGAGTGGTGATGGCAGCATAACGTAAGCCAGGCCCTCATCTGTGTCACCAGGAGGGGGTCTCTCTCTTTAGGCCTTGTTTTCTGCCGTGCTGCCTTCCTCTGGGTCCAGCCCCCAGCCCATGTCCAGTGGGGTTCAACCCCAGAGGCAGGAGCCTGTCTCCTTCCCAGAGCTGCAGACACTGTCACTGTCATCACTGTCACTGGGACGTGTGCCACTCAGGTTGGCCATGCCTGGGCACTCGCCTTCCTGGAGTGTGCAGTGGTCTCAGCCTCCCTTAACCACGAGGACTGTGACCAGGTGACAGCTAAGATGTGGGCAATTGTCTGAGTCTCTTCATACCTCAGCTTCCTCATCTACAAAATGAGTGCAACAGTTGCACCCAGGAGCACTCCGAGCAGGTGGCATGGCTTCCAGGAATTCTGAGCAGAGTGAGCAGAGCAAAAAGTGGATCCCTCTTCATTCACACTTCCTTCTTTTTTTTTTTTTTTTTTTTTTTTTTTTTTGTGACACGGTAACAAAGTTTCACCAGAACCAAAAGCCAAAGCCCACCCAATAGCAGGGAAAAACGGTAAAAACCACCAAGCACAGTTAAAAGCCCCCAAGCCAAGAAAAATTTTTA
>CAUYLG010048281.1:0-38977 GCA_963573385.1 Cacajao melanocephalus | reverse complement strand
TTCATCCCTTATTCCTTCCTGTCTCCATTGTTAAGCACAATTATTGGCATAAAAGAGGTTTTTAATACCCATTTTTAGACTGCATTCTAGCCTGGGCAATAGAACAAGAATCCCGTTCTCTCTCCCTCTTTCTCTTCTTCTTGGTTTCTCTCTTACATTCTTTTTTTTTCTTTCTTTCACTCTTTCTTTCTTCTCTCTCTTTTTCTTTCTTTCTAAAAAATAAAAATAAAAAAATAAAAAAAGAAAAAACTGATAAGCTGAACTTCATTAAAATTAAAAATTCTTGCTCTGCAGAAAATACTGTCAAGAGGATAAAAAGACAAACCACAGACTGAAAGAATGTATTTGCAAAAGTCTTATCTGATAAAAGGCTGTTATGCAAAATGTACAAAGAACTCTTAAAACATTAATTTATATACATTAAGAAAACAACCAGATTTTTTTAAAAAGTGGGTCAAAGACCTTAACAGACACCTTGCCAGAGATAGACAGTTTACAAATACGCATATGAAAAAATACTCCATATTATATGTCATCAGGGAAATACAAATTAAAACAATGATGAGGTACCACTATATATCTATTGGAATGGAATATCATTTAGCTTTAAAAAATAAGGAAATTTTGCCATTTCTCAATAACATGCATGAACTTCGAGGGCATTATACTAGGTGAGATTACCTAGACATGGAAAGAAATATACTGCATGATCTCACTTATATGTGTAATCTACAAAAGTCAAATTGATAGAACCAGAGAATAGAGTGGCAGTTACTAGGGACAGGGATGGGTCTGGGAAATAGGGAGATGATGGTCAAAGGATACAATGTTTCAGTTACGTCAGATAAATAAGTTCTAGAGATCTAATGTACAGCATGTTGGACTACAGTTAATAATACCATATATATACTTGAAATTTGCTAAGTGTTCTCACACGAAAAAGGTAACTACGTGAGGTGATAGATAAATTAATTAGCTTGACGATAGTCATCATTTTACAGTATATTTGTATATCAAAATATTATGTTGTATACCTTAAGAATATTGGCAAAAAATCAGAACACTGACTACACAAAATACTGGTGGGGACATGGAGCAACAGGAGCTCTCATTAATAGCTGTTGGGAATGCAAAATGGTACAATCATTTTGGAATACAGTTGGAAGGTTTCTTACAAAATTATACATGCTCTTACTCTACGATCCAGCAAACAAATTACACCCATGGGTATTTACCCAAAGGAGTCAAAAACTTATGTCCCTCCAAAAATCTACATATGGATCTTTATAACAAATTTATTCATAACTGTCAAAACATAGAAGTCACCAAGATGTCCTTTAACAAGTGAATGGATAAATAAATTGTACATCCAGATAATGGACTATTATTCAGCACTAAAAAGAAATTGGCTATCAAGCCATGAAAAGATATGGTGAAGAAAACTTAAATGTACATTACTAAGTGAAAAAAGTCAATCTGAGAAGGCCACATACTGTATGATTTCAACTATATAACATTCTGGAAAATGTAAAACTATGGAGACAATAAAAAGATCAGTGGTTTCCAGGAGTTGGAGACAAGGGAGGGATGAATAGGTGGAGAACAGAGGATTTTTAGAGCACTTAAACTACTCTTTATGATACTGTAATGGTGGCTATGTATCATTATACATTTGTCCAATGTATAACGTCCAGTGTACCCATGGGATGTACAATGCCAAGAGTGAACCCTAATGTAAATTGCAGACTTTGAATTATAATGATCTGTCAATGTAGGTTCATCAGTAGTAAAAAATGTACCACTCTGGTGGGCAATGGTGATCATGGGGGTTGTTGACATGCTTGTGTGGGGTCAGGGAATATGTGGGAAATTTCTGTACCTTCTGCTCAACTTTGCTGTGAACCTAAAATTACTTTAAAAATAAAGTTAATTAAAAGAAACATTTCAAGATATTTTTTAAAAAGGAAGCAGCAGGCATAGAAAGGTATTATCTCAATTTTATGGGTAAGAAAAAGGAACCCAGAGAGGTTGCGATTTTTTCAGTATAAACTGGTGAGGCAAGAATAAAACAAGAGCCAGATTGTTGGCTCCTAACTCATAGCCCTGCTTCCCATCCTTACTTGTGCCAGTATTTAGAGATGGTGGCAGCCTGTAGTAAGTAGTTTTGACCACAGTCTACTTATCGGTTGGCAGCATATATCTTAGATAATACAACTCAAGGCCAACAGTGCTGTGCTCTGGAATGTAATACCATGTTCTGTTTAAATGAGCCACATCTTGTCTCCTCTTCTGCTTCTATTATAAACTGGATAAACCCATTAGTCATTTTAAGAAATGAACAGCTAGAGTTGAGACTTCTTGAAACGCTAAGGACTTTCAGCCCAAGACAGATTGACTCTCAGTAACAGTGAATTTCTCATTTGTTCAGAGCCCCACAGAATTTAAGAATGCAACCTCAATGAGTGTTCTATTGCCAGGGTATCAGTTTAAAAGATCCTGCAGATGTAGAGGAACATACTGAGCAAGTTATTACTGAGTGTCTTCTGTTTGTATATCTACTGCTGGTATGTGCTCAGAAACATCAAGAGGAAATATCAGATTTGGTTGGTCAGTCTTGATTCCCCAGAAGCTTAGAAGCCAATTGAGGAATCAAAACGCACCACACCATATAAAGGACTCTACATATTCAGATAGGCCCAGATGAGGCCAGGAAGGTATTTTAGTGTGAGTTACCTGGAAGCAGACCCTAAGAGAAGAATTTTAGTGTATGTATTTTGGGAGGAAGATGTAAGGAGTGTGGGAGAAGAAAAATGAGGCAAGGAAGGGAAGGCAGCCAATAAAAGGATACAACTATTAGACGACTATCACCATGGGTGACTAGAAGTTAATCCAATGAGGAAATACTAGGAAATAGCATAGAACACATGCCTCAGAGATATTCTATCTAAGGGATGGGGAAGCCATGGTACTTGTATTCCCACTCTTAATCTGGGCTGGAATTGGGGCATTGAGGGTGCTCCCAGGAGTATTAATTCTTGGCACTTCAGCCTGCCAGGCACCTGGACGCAGCAGCTTTCTGCAGTTCTGGAAAACATACTCAAGCACAGTGGGCAGACGCTAACAACTGGAAGTCAGGCTGTGCACATAAAACAGAAGAGTCCAAGGAATGCAGGTGGAGCGCTGACAGAGTGTCTGCTGCAGTAGGATTCCTAGTGGAGGTGAGACTTGACAATACTTTCTCTTCTCTCTCCAGGTCTCCTCATGACCATATCCCTGTTGTCCATTGTGTATGGAGCCTTGCGCTGTAACATCCTAGCCATCAAAATCAAGTACGATGAATATGAAGTCAAAGTGAAGCCTCTGGCATACGTCTGTATCTTCCTGTGGAGGAGCTTTGAGATTGCCACTCGAGTTGTAGTCCTGGTCCTCTTTACCTCCGTCCTGAAGACCTGGGTGGTGGTTATAATACTCATCAACTTCTTCAGCTTCTTCTTGTACCCCTGGATCCTCTTCTGGTATAGTGGTTCCCCATTCCCTGAGAACATAGAGAAAGCCCTCAGTCGGGTGGGCACTACCATTGTACTATGCTTTCTAACTTTACTCTATACTGGTATCAACATGTTCTGCTGGTCTGCTGTACAGTTGAAAATAGACAGCCCTGACCTTATCAGCAAGTCCCATAATTGGTACCAGCTACTGGTGTATTACATGATGAGATTCATTGAGAATGCCATCCTCCTCCTCCTGTGGTATCTTTTCAAGACTGATATCTATATGTATGTGTGCGCACCTCTGTTGGTTCTGCAGCTGCTCATTGCCTACTGCACAGCAATCCTCTTCATGCTTGTGTTCTATCAGTTCTTCCACCCTTGCAAAAAGCTCTTTTCCTCCAGTGTTGTTGAAGGCTTTCAGAGGTGGTTGAGATGTTTTTGCTGGGCCTGCAGGCAGCAAAAACCCTGTGAGCCAATAGGAAAGGCAGATCTACAGTCATCCAGAGATAGAGATGAGACACCTTCTAGCAGTAAAACAAGTCCTGAGCCTAGTCAGTTCTTGAATGCTGAAGATCTCTGCTCTGCTTAATGGGACCCAAGGTCTCAGGGCACAGACATATTATTTTCTGGGTTTGATACCTGTTATTCATATAAATAATTAGCCCTGCACAGGGAACAAGGCAGGAAGTTAGCTGTCAACTCTTTGTGGCTGCTCCTCTTTATAGAGCTCTTGGGTATGTAGAACTGTATGGGAAGAAGCCAGGGAAACCTCTGAGTGTTGAAGGGGCAGCCCAAGGCATCACAGTTCACAGGTAACCATGTTATGTTCTTCTAGGCATTATTGGCCTTTTCACTGACAAGTTACCCCTGAAATCTGAGTTGTACTGGTTAGATTCTTCAGGTGGAATGAGGAGAGGGGCTTACCTGTTCTCTAGTTTTCCAGACTGTTGGTTTGGGTAACCTGAAGATTTATTATCCCTGAACATAGTTTTCACCCAAGAGCTGTCCTGGTGACCAAAAAAGGTTACTAGAGTTTGCCATCATTGACATCATTCCAGTCAGAGCTTTCAGGGAGGGCTGTTCAAGTTTGGTTTTTGAATAGATAGATGTTTCATATTCATCTCATTAGGGCTTTTTGTACATAGCCAACTGTAGCTACCCTGGCATGCTGTCTCTAATTGATTCAAGAGCCTAGATTTGGAGACTTTATTCCTTAGCATCCATGGATGTAGAAATGAATGATAAATTTGGCTATGGAAGCCCTGGAATTTTAGGAAAGTTGTTATTCTTTAATATTTTAGTGAAATTCTGCATCAGGAGGGGTGTTAAAACATCAAAATTATGGAGGCTTATATAAGTGGAATTCTTATCATCTTATTCCTCTTACCCCATCCTTGCCTGTCAGGAACATTTTAGACAAGAGTTACCTTGGTTAACTTAAGGGTTTGTTTTTTGTTTTTCGTTAAAAAACCTCATAGAAATCTCTCACCCAGTTCAGGTATATAGGGAATTTTCCTTTTCATTATTTGAAGGAAGAGGGTTTTCCTCACCACTACCCATAATTAGAGATTGACTTCAGAAACTTTTCTAAATTATAAAGACGAATGACCAGAAAATTTTTGTCTTTCATTGAATGCAATTTGATTTAGCATAATCATAAGTTCATTTGATAAAGATCTCCAGTTTTATCCTTTGATACCCTTTAATGTTCTATATATTTTTTCCTTTAATCTGAGACCCTATTTGTTTCATAAAAGAAGATTGGTTAGCATATCCTCAGTTGTCTTGGAAAAATATGCCTAGATCTAGTACCATTATTTCTATCATTAAAATCTTGAAAATGAAATACTTGAAAACAGGTGACCATAAAGATCATACCAATTTAGAATGAATATTAGAGTAAAGTATGAGAAATTTACAAAAGGGCTCTATTTATGGACTCGATTTTACCATATGGAATAGGGATCCACTTCTCCGTGTTAACCTACAAAACATATTTATTTGGCCATTGCACTTCTGATAATTTTCATTTTTAATTCTTCATGGTGTCAAATTTTTAAGTAATTTCATGCACACAGGTGAAAATGCAATTTAGTAGTCAGTTTCTACTACATTCAGAGGTCAAGGAAACAGCATATATTCTTTCACAAGGCATCTATATTGTTTAATATTTATAGAGTTCATAGAAATACATCAATAAGCTCCTAAACTATACAGCCTCAATTTCAGTTTTTCACATTTGAAATGTTTTTGATTTATCAATATTTGTGGTTTAACTTTGTTGGGATGCCCAGACAGTAGATCATTTTTTGTCTATATTTTACCAAATAAGAATAACACTCAAGACTATGTTTTCCATTTCAACACATCACTTACCACTTTCACCATTTTTAATAGTCCTAAAATAGTGAGCATATATAATCAAAATGATACTTCATACAACATATACTTCCATGCACTCTCCATGTATCACATATATGCATAGATACACAATTGTAATACATAAAACAACCTTGAAAATATATAATGACTTGGAGTAAAATAAAACTACCATGTTAACACATCATTTTTTTGTTTTTTCTAATTAACAAAAGGGCTCTATAAATGATTAGGAGAGCAGTAAGGGAATTCTTTAGTCATTTCAGGTGTGTATTTGTATCACATCAGTTATTTGTGTTCATTGACACCAAATATTTTCAAGCTTCTTGTCAGACATTCTTGCCTTGAGGTTTTGCAGTAGCAAGTGGTAGGGATGATAGTGCTCCCTTTTCACCTGAGATGCCTTCAGCTCATACCTTGGGAGTGAGGTGTGGGAGTAGTCACCAGCCTGCCACTGACTAGGCATGTTAAGAATTAGACAAGGATGGAGAGACTGGTTTTTTCCAGCCTTGGCTTGGAAGTTTGTTTCAAAAACCATTACAAAATCTTTACCTTCAAATACATTTTAAATCTCTTTAATTTAGAATATAGGTGAGCAACTTGAGTGATCCCAAACCAACCTAACAGTGCTGGTTTGTCAGACACCCAAAGCCCACTTCACACATTTATAAGGACAGAGATTTGGTAACTCATTTGGGCATCTTGTCAGTTTTAACCCCTGATATACAGGTATTCCAGCTTTGGGGACATGTATGTCCATTCACTTTTGGGGAGAGATATCACTACTTTCTTTCTGTGTGGTGAAAACATGAGCCATGGTGAACTGATAATTTTTGTTTTTAAATTATTTATATTACTGAATTGGCAAAATTATAGTTCACACTTCAGAGCTACATTGTCCTATGGGCATAAAACAAACCAGCAAATTTTCTCAAGCATTTGAAGTTAAAATGTGTTTTTCAGTTATAATTTCAATTTTTAAGTGTCTTGGTGCTTTATCTAATTCATTACATGCCATAATTTGTCAGAATAGCTGCTCCAACTGAATTGCTATCATTCAGCTGGATGAGAGTGAACTGTGTCCTCAAAATATATTGAAATAAGTTCGTCAAACATGTTTAGACTTTCTCTCATTGCTGGAGACAGTCCAGTGTAGAGATTGGCATTTCCTTGTCCAGCCCTACAACTTTATTCCTCTATGCCTCAGTTTCCCCATGATACACTTGTCCAACCTACCTCACAAGGTTGTCAGAAAGATCAGATTAAATAATAGATGTGAAAATGCTTCAAAATGTTTTTAAGTGCTATGCATATTTATAGAGTTGTTATTATAGTTATTCAAATCCATAAAAAGGTTATTATTATTTTTTTACTGTTTGAAAAGAAATATGTAGTGTCATTCATAGGAGTTTCTGAGTGGATATGTGAATCTTTGGTCTTCTTGGCAGGTGCCCTTTCTCTTACCACCAGTTGCTTACAAAAATTAGCACCCAAACACATGGCACTTGGAGGAAAAAGACCCACTGAATCTGATAAAGTACTTTCTGGTGGCAAATGAATTTTTCATTTCAGTATAGTTTTCTATAAAGGATATAACAACATCTTTTGATAATTGTGCTTTACAACTTGAATGCTGATTCAAGGCATTAATTGGATGTGAGTTTAATCTTTTCAGCCTTGTAAATGGGAAAATATACATTAAAATTGATTGTCAAATACAGCATTTCTTTGGAAACCACCTTAAAACATTAGTGCTATGGTTATGAGTATATGTGCCAGTACTTACCATTGTGGATATGAGCTTTCGTTGACTGCTTCTCTGCAGTCATTAATGCTAATAAATATTGTTATGTTTCTTCATATAATAAATTAATTTTTCAATTTCTCCTTGTATTTCATTCCTTATACAATTCTTACATGGCCTTTTAACTTCAGGGACTATTTTTAAAACAGAAATTTTTAAATGGTTTCATTGTGACTAATTATAGTTTTATAACCTCACCTGGAAATTCTTTCTGTAGGCTGAGAAATTTGAGAGTGCTAAGATTCAGCTTTGCAGGACAACAGTCCATGAAAACCCCTCTGATTGTTTTATAAATATTTACTCCATTTGTTAAAAAATACACTTCTGGATACTACGATTCTGTTCAGTTGTCCATTAGTTGCCATGCACAATACAAAAAAGGGAAGCAATATACATCTCTTCTAGACAAACAAATATATACTGATTCAGAAATATAAAGCACCAAAGAAATGGCTTGGTATTAACATAAATAATCAAATGTAAATGGTTGGGAAAAACATCAGTCATTAAAGGGATCATTTCAGAGCATGAGAGAGACATGGACTGTTTCAGTAATTTGTTTGCTTCTGAAGGTGGCCTTGGAATTTGCAAAGACCCATGAAACCATCACCACAATGAAGGTAATAGACACATTCATCACCTCTAAAAGTTTCCTTATACCTCTTTGTTTTTGTTTTGTTTTCTCTTTGTAAGAACACTTAACATGAGATCTATGCTCTTAATATTTTAAATTCACAATACAGTATCATCAACTATGAGTACTATGTTGTACAACAGATCTCTGTAACTTATTTTTCTAACATAACTGAAAACTTTATACCCATAGAACAACAACTTCTCATGTCCCCTACCTCCTAGGCCCTAGCAACTGCCATTCTATTCTCTGCTTCTATAAGTTTCACTATTTTAGACACCCCATATACGTGGAATCATGCCATATTTGTCTTTCTGTGTCTAGCTTATTTCACTTTGCATAATATTTTCCAGATTCTTCCATGTTGTCGCAAATGGCAAGATATCCTTCTTTTTTTTAAGGCTGAATAGTATTTAGGAATATACCATGTTTTATTTATCCATTTACCTATCAATTGACATTTAGGTTATTTTTATATCTTGGCTATTGTGAATAATGGTTCAATGAACACTGAAGCACAAATATCTCTTCAAGATCCTGATTTCAGTTATTTTGGATACATACCCAGAAGTGGGGCTGTTGGATCACACAGAAGTTTTATTTTTTTAATTTTTAGAGGAGCCTTCATACTGTTGTCCATATTGGTCCTACTATTTTACATTCCTACCAACAGTATACAAGTATTCTAATTTCTCCAAACCCTTACTTACATTTAATTTTTTGGTTTTTGGGATAGTAGCCATCCTAACAGGTGTGAAGTGATATTTCACTGTGGTTTTGATTTGTATTTTCCTGATGATTAAGGATGTTGAGCACTTATTCATATACCAGTTTTCCATTTGTACATTTTCTTTGGGAAAGGTCTGTTCTAGTCCTTTGTCCATCTTTTGATTGGGTTATTAAGCACTTTCTGCTACTGAATTGTAGAAGCTTTTCCGAGATTGTCAGATATATGATTTGCAAATATTTTCTCCAATCTGTAGATTTCTTCCTTTGCTGTGCAGGAGTCTTAAAATAAATATTTTCATGTTAAGAAAACTGAATATTAACAACTATAGCATTCAGGTAAGTCAATATAAAATTATTTAATTTGGTATTTATGTTTTATTTTGAAATAATTTTAAACTAATAGAAAAGCCTGAAGAATAGTGGAAGGAATTTCTTTATAACCTTTACTAAGATTCACCTATTATTAATATTTTTCCATGTCCATTATCATTGTCACTTTCTTTCTCTTTCTTGTGAACCATTTGAGATTATGCTGCCAGTATGAAAGCTCCTCTAAAAATTACACCCCTTTATTCCTAAATACTTTGATATGTCTTTCCTATGAATAAAGGTATTCTCTTACAGAGCCATACTACAGTTATCAAATTCAGGAAATTTAATATTGACACAATACTAATATCTAATCTAATATCTATACTCTAGTTAACAGTTGTGCCAGTCACTTCATTTGTTTTCACAAAACTTCCTCAACCATGTGAATCAACTCAGTTTTCGTCTCTGGGGTTATCTTTATTTAAAACTATGAGTAACTTTTCTGTGAATAATGGGAGAACTAAAGCAGACGTTGAAAAGTTATTTGAAGAAAAAATGTAGATGTTATCAGTACTGACTAATAGTTTAAAACTGGAAATTTGAGATGTTTATTGGCAAACTGGGCAATTCTTTTTCATGGACATCCATTTTAGGCTTCAAGTGTTTGCTGTTTAATATTTCAACCTGTAGTTCACTCCCCTCCTCTGCCTTGCTGCTATAACTCTATTTTACAGTGTTTGGGCCCAAGTTTTAAAAGATTAGGAATGAGGTGAGGGAAGTAAATATTATTTTGCTATGACTATATTTCTCTGGGTGACCCTCTTCCAGGAAACTATATTCTCTATAAACATCTCTCCAACTGGAAAAGAACTCAGAAATATCAACTATACATTGTAACATTTTGAGCATTTCCTCTTTTTCAGGAAAAGGCACTTTATAGCAGCAGAGATTTGTACAGAGCTGGAAATTCAGAAACATCCCCAATCCCTCCTTTCCCAGCACACATATACAAACACACAACCCCTGTCAGAGTAGACCCCTAATACGCTAAGAAGTTGAGTCTGCCACAGAAGCCTACTCTAGAGAATGACCTAACATCTTATCATCCTCTCTGCATGGCTATTTCTGTGGAAATTATTAGGCCAAGGAGATATAGAACACTTGGTTTGAGCAGGTTTTAGAATTCAGAGCATTTTTAAAGAGTGTTACTACAACATATAGCTGCATCTCTCTGCTGCAGGTTATCAGAAAACTTCACACTCAGACTCTGCTGTAGCATGCACCTTTGTGTGAGAGAGTCCAGGGGTTTGCCTCCTCCCAAGAAGGATAAATTTATCTAAATTGATTTTGAGGTTCTGCCTGTGCTTTCGCTCCCTCCTGCCTCCCATCCTGAATTAATTTTCTCTCTCTGAATGATGAGTTCCTGATTGAAACCTGATTAGCCTGCTTCTCAGAGCCCTGGAAATACCATCCTCCTTAGACATATACATTATGTATACTGGTTTAATTTCTTATCAGTTTGCTTCCTATCTTAATTACCTAAACTCTAGAGTTAATGAGTTAGGTTTTCAGGGGTGATAGCACTCAAGAAATAAAACAGGATTTTGAAATTCTGTTTTGGAGTGGTGCTGCAACACCACACCCACTACCACCCTAGCAGGGAGGATAATGACTCCCGTTTGTCATCTTCCCAAGGTGACTTTCTTAAATGGATTGGCAGAATTTTCTAGAAAAATGATTCCCGGCTGTAGGGCTATGGGTCTCCAAGAATCAAAGGTATTGTGATTCTCTCCACGAACTACAGATATCTGGCACACACTTGTGCAATTATTTTTCAAACTAATGGGAATGCTATTGTGAGTGATAGGACAGAACTGATTAAAAGTGTCACTGTAGTCAAAGTAATTTTGTCATTATCCTCTCAGCTCCCACAATGAACAAGTATTAAAAATTCAACCACTGTCATTTGGAGGGTGACCTTAAAGGATGTCTTTTGTAATTAAGGTTATTGGGAACTATTACCCAGGGAAGTTTTTCTTTTTGTTTCATTTTCTGCTGAATTATTTTCTTCTATGGACTTATGGTATAGTCTTTTCCTTTTAAAAATGAGGATAATTCACCCACAAATCATGTGGCTTTTCTCATTTCCAGCTTGCTTCAAGAGATCAGAAAATATTTTTATTTTAAAAGTGTACTGTAAATGTTCTTCCTTCAAAAAGTATATTATCTACCTTCACAGGAAGTATGTAATCAAGGTGAAATGCTTCTGTAGTTTCAAAGCATTAATTAATGTGTATTATTATCATAATATCCATCAAAATAATATGATTTCTACACACTCTTCAATTCACCTCCCAGTTTACTTCCTTGGCCTTATTATAATATCAGGTTGCTTTCAGCTACAATTTGTAGAATACCTGGTTAAAAGTGGCTTAAACAATAGGATTTTATTACCTATGTTAGCAAGCAGTTTGGAAAGAGGTGGTGTTATATTCTAGCAGGCAAACCATCCTCAGGCCCCAGAGGCTTTCCATCTTTCGTGTCGCCTTCAACCTGTTGCTCCATCTTCATGCTTGTCTTCTTATTATTGAAGCAGAGTAACCTGACCTCCAGGTATCATATGTACTAAACTGAATCTGGGCTTCTTTTTCTTGAAAGATAGAAGGGGTCCCAAGAGTTTTGGAAGGAAGCAAAGTGGTCTTCAGCTGCCAGGGTCACACATTTCTTTCAGTACCATGAGTTACAGAAAAAAAAAAATAATCCTAATTTCTCTGCCTGAATGTTGACCTCATTTTTTAGCTCTTAGAACTTCTTGGCATTGCTTTCCATTACATTTTCCACCTCTCAGACTGAATTTATGGTCTACTTTCTCTGGAGAACTGATTCTGAAGGAAAAAGAAAAGCAAGGTTTCTATTAAGCCCTAAAGAGCTACCAGGGTACAGCAGGACAATTTATATCCAGACAGAGCTTTGGGGTAATAGAAGAAAACAAATATTATGTTCTTGGGTCCCTGATATCATCTGCATATTTCCAGAGGAAAATCAATTTTTATGCTAGAATGCCGTCTCTTTAAAAGTACTCAGTTCGGCATTTAATACTAATGCCACATTATTAACACCGGCAATGTCCAGTACTGCAGCCACTAGACACACGAGACTACTAAGCATGTGAGATATGGTTATTCCAAATTGAAATGAGCTGTAAGTGTAAAATACATGCCAGATTTTGAAGATTTAGCACACAAAATTCAAAATATCTTAATAATTTCTACATTTGATACCATGTTGGAAACTTTTTTTATATATATGAGGCTAAATGAAAGATACTATTAAAATTAATTTCACTTTTTTCTACTTTTTTACGGTGGTTACTAAGAAATTTAAAATTTCCTCTGTAGCTCCCATATCTGGTTTGTGTTACAGTGGACAAGACATTTTGCAGACATGTTTTATCATGAAGAACACTAAGTGTACACCAGAAAAATGCCGGATTAGCCAAGATTTGTTCCTTGGATGGCATTTCCCTTCTATCATGTCAGGAAAGGTGTGTTTGCAATAAGAACAAGGATGTCCCACTCTAATGTATTATTCTGTGCTCAGTGTCCTGAGCAATGAAGAGATGTTTCCGTTTTTCTTTCTTTCTTTCTTTCTTTCTTTTTTTTTTTTTTTTGGTGACACAGTCTCGCTCTGTTTTCCCGGCCGGAGTGCAGCAGCACCATCTCAGCTCACTGCAACCTCCACCTCCTGTGTTCAAGCGAGTCTCCTTGCTCAGCCTCCTAAGAAACTGGGATTACAGGCGCCTGCCACCATGCCTGGCTAATTTTTTTTTTTTTTTTTTGTATTTTTAGTAGACACAGGGGTTTCACTATGTTGACCAGGCTGGTCTCGAACTCCTTATTTCAAGTGATCCTCCCACCTCAGCCTCTCAAAATGCAGGGATTACAGGTGTGAGCCACCACACCTGGCCTAGATGTTTCCTATTAAGTGGTTTCCAAACGTGGCTTCCCATTGGAATCACATGGAGAGGATGGGGGTCATTGAAAATGCTGCTTCCAGGCTACACCTCAGGCCAATTAAATCAGTATCTCTGGGTATGGGACCCAAGCATCAGGGTTTGCATCTGGGCTTTCCAGTATTCCAGCAATCTTTCTTTATAAGCAAAGGTAGGTATCTGGAGCTTACAACAGTGAACCAGTCATCAGATATAGGTATCTAAAAGTATCAGAATCATTGATTTCCTCACCCTATGTTCAGATGTTCAAGTAAATGTAGCTTCTTTATATTCTAGATGGATTTGCATTTCCTTGTGATTCCTGCCAGAATTGGGTACCAAAGAAGGTGGGGGGAACCAGCCTTGCTAAGCTCAGTGTCCCCATCTCTTCTCACTTGGAGGGTCTGACTCTTTGGAGTGACTGCACATCTGTGAATTAAGTGCTCAGTATTTCAGGATGCCTCCCCCTGCCCTCCTCCTTCCCTGAGATGGCAGTACCCAGGTGTTTGGGAAAGACACTGCATGCTACCTCCTGGTAGAGGGGTACCAGGACTTACCGGCCTGAGGCTGGGCCTAGGGCTGGGTCAGGCCCGGGTTTGCTCACATGGGTCCCTCTGACTTCTGCTGGACTCTGCTGCCATGATCTTCAGTTGTCAGGGCCTGTCTTCTGCTGGCTTCCAGGCCTCTGCTTAGCTCGGTCTACTGTGAGCTACAGCCCAGGAGTCCACACCATGGCCTCTTCCAAGGGCCGGGACTGGGCAGTTCTACACAGGAGCACCATGGAAGGCTTTCACCCCTCAGCTTCACATCCCAGCCTCCCATGGATGAGGCTGGGCTCCTGGATTCCACATTGCCTCATCAAAGGACCACTTTCTGTCCTCTGTCAGCATGGCCACACCTCTCCTGCTTGGGAATATGGGATCAGACACACCCCAGAAAAGGGACCTTCAGACAGTACCCAATGAAAAGAGGCGGAGAAAGCCCTGAGCCTCTGGTATTGCCTCAACCAATGTATTGTGTCCTTCCCAGGCTTAGCTGTGGAGGAGCCCATCAGGACACAGGGGCCTCAGTGCCAGCCTCCCTCTTTCCACAGTCTGTGGATGCCCACTGCCTCCTGCCCTCCTTCACAGCCTCCTTTCTCTGGGACAGCAAGTCTTCAGTGCCAGGCATCCCGGGTTGAAGCAGTGTTTTCTCTGCACTGTGGGGGCACTGTGACCTCAGTCCTCTAAGACTTGCTTTTGATCTGATACGTGACAGCCAGAGGAAATTGGACAAGGTTCTCTCTCACAACAAAACCTGGCTTTCAGCATCATGGCTTCAACTAAAAAAGTCTTGGTTTTGCTAGCCCCGAATGGAAATACTCTGCCTTCCTCTTTCCAATTCGAACCCAAATCTCATCCCTCCATTTTCCCATGCCAAGCAGATGATGCCTTAGGGTACCTAGGGCCAGGGTCGGAAAAATGCAATAAAGTCCATTCATATGCATTTTAAGCCATGACAACTACTCTAGTTGCAATTATGTAGGAACACTTACTGATTGCCAGGCCCTGTTCTGTGTACTCCATGTGAATTAAATCATTGTAATCCAAGCCACAATCTAATAAGGAAACAAGCACAGAGACGTTAAGTTACTCACCAAAGTCACACAGCTGTCAAATGCCAATCCGAGACCTGAGTCTAGCCTGGCTCCAGAATCTGTGCCCTAACCACTGAGCTCCTCTCTCCCTTTGTGTGGCCCTTTCCCTCTGAACTCTCCCACCTTTTCTCTTGGGAGACGCCAAGAAGGAGAGCTGCAAGAAAGTTTTATTTTGACAAGGGAGGCCCAGGAGAGTCTCTCCTGATATGCTTTTGGAAGGAGTTGGAGGACAATATTTTAAAAGTAAATCAACGTGTAGGAAGACTACGTCAGTTGTGTTTGTTGTCCATTATGAATGTGCCCCCTATTCACAGGAGATGTGGAGTACAAATTCTTTGCTTATGGCTGTTTCAAATCTGGGCGCCTTCATTAACTTGGTGTTACTAATCTTAAAATGCCCCCACCCCCACTCCACGGCTTTACTCATTACTGCCTCCTCATTTCTTCTGTCACCAGTTCTCGGCCCTGCACAATTCATAACATGTCTTTATGCAATTCAATGTCACCTTCTCATTGCTTCCTACATGTGTGTTCTATTTCTCTATCTTGACCATTACCTCCTTGCAGGTGGGAACTATATCCTATATCAGATTTGCAGCCTTCACAGTGACTCACACAGTGGGGAACACATAGTAGATGCTCAAAAAATATTTGTGGATTGATTCGCTGGAGAAATGCTAAATGATCTCCGTGTCTTCTTGGTTAGTTCACCTCCTTTACCTAATTGCTTACACCTTGAAACTTACAATCTCTTGCTTCCTGTATACTTCAGATATGCGTGTTGGGCTCAGAGCTAAACTGCCTGGGCTGAAAGTTTAGCTCTGCCAGCTCCTTGCTGAGTGACTTTTGGCTAGGTGTATTTATCTCTCTGTCTGTTTTCACAAATGTAAAACAGGCATAATTGTATTGTTTCACAAGGTTGATGTGAGAAGAAAATGAGATAATTCACACTCAACAGACTAGTGCCCAGCACACTGTCAACATTCAGTAAATTTCAGCTATCAATAACACGGTGTGTGTTCCTCATTTACCTCATAATCTCACTTCGATTGCTCTCCAGTTCCTATATTCCAAACACATATTTACACTTGCATGGTAAAACGCAACATGTTAAATATTTTAAATATTCTATGGTCACTCCTGTTTCATCATATTTTTCAGATACAGGTATACCTCAGAGATTTCGTAGGTTTGGTTCCAGACCACTGTAATAAAGTTAATATTGCAATAAGTGAATCACAGGAATTTTTTATTTTTCAGTGCATATAAAAATATGGTTAGAGCATATTGACATCTATTAAGTGTACAATAGCTTTATGTCTAAAAACAATGCACATACCTTAATTTAAAAATACGTTATGGCCAAAAATGATGATGATTATCTGAGCATTCAATGAGTCATAATCTTTTTGCTGGGGGAGGGTCTCACCTTAAGGTTGATGGCAGCTGACTGATCAGATTGGTCATTGCTGAAGGTTAGGGTGTCTGCAGCAATTTCTTAAAGCAATGAACTTTCCTGCATCTATTGAGTCTTCCTTTAAAAAAATATTTTTCGAGCATGTAATGCTGTTTGATAGCACTTTACCCACAGAAGAACTTCTTTCAAAATTGGAGTCAATCCTTTCAAATTGCAGATGATTTCTCAACTAAGTTTATGTAATATTCTAAATCCTGTATTATCATTTCAACAATGTTCACAGCATCTTCACCTGGAGCAAATTCTCTGTCAAGAAACTACTTTCTTTTCTCATCCATAAGAATCAACTTCTAATCTGTTAACGTTTTATCATGAGGGGAGCAAGATGGCTGATAGAAGACTCCACCAGTTGCCCCCTGCTCCTGCAGGAGCACCAGATTTAACAACCATCTACACACACACACAAAAGTGCCTTCATAAGAAAAGTGCCTTCATAAGAGCACTCACATTACCTGGTTTTCGCTTCATGTCACTGAAAGCGGCACTGAAGAGGGTAAAAAAGACAGTCTTGAATTGCTGATGCCACCCCTCCCCCATCTCCTGGCAGTGGCAGCATGGCATGGAGAGAGAATCTGTGCACTTAGGAGAGGGAGAGCACAGCAATTATGAGACATTGCATTGAACTCAGTGTTGCCCTGCCACAGCAGAAAACAAAACCAGGCTGAATTCAGCTGACCCCTGCCTATGGAGGAAGTATTCAAACCAGCCCTAGCCAGAGGAGAATTGCCCATCTCAGTGGTCACACTTCAGTTCCAGCAAGCCTCATCACTGTGGTATAAAGCACTTTGGGGCCAGGTGACACAAAGACTGCAACTCCTATGCAAGTCCTAGTGCTGAACTGGGCTCAGAGGCAGTGCACTTGGGGGGCACACCCTTCTGAGACACCAACTGGGGTGGCTAATGGAGTGCTAGAGGCACTCCTCCCTCAATCCCAAGCTGCACAGCTCACAGCTCCAAAAGAGACCCCTTTCTTCCACTTGAAGAGAAGAAAGGGAAAAGTAAAGAGGACTTTGGTTTACATCTTGGATACCAGCTCAGCCACAGTAAGATAGGGCAACAATCAGAATCATGAGTCTTCTTTCCTGGGCCCTAGCTTCTAAACGACATTTCTAGACACACCCTGGGCCAGAAGAGAAACTGCTGCCGTGAAGAGAAGGACCCAGTCCTTGAAGGACCCATCAACTTCTGGCTAAAGAGTCCTTAAGCCTTGATGAACCAGCAGCAATGCCCACATAGTATGCTGTGGGCCTTGGATGAGACTCTGAGACTTGCTGGCTCCAGGTGAGACTCGGCACGCTCCCAGCTGTGGTGGCTACAGGGAGAGGATCCTTCTGCTTGAGAAAAGTGGAGAGAAAAGTAGAGGGGAATTTGTCTTGCACCTTAGGTACCAGCTCAGCCACAACGGGGTAGAGTACCAAGCAGGTTTTGGGAGCCCCAAATCCAGAACGTGGCTCTTGATGGCATTTCTTCACTTGCCTTGGCTCATAGAGGAGCCCACTGCCCTGAAGAGTGAGTTCAAGACCAGGCAGCATTCACCACAAGCTGACTGAAGAGCCCTTGGGCCTTAAAGGGAAAAACATTGGAGATAGTCTGGTGGTATTCCCCCTGGGCCTGTGATGCTGGTGACCTCAGGATAAGGCTCCTCTGCCTTTGGAAAGGGAAAGGGAGAGTGGGAAGGACTGCATATTGTGGTTTGAGTGCCATTTCACCTGCAGTACAATAGGTCACAAGGTAAGCACCTAATGTTTTTGACTCTAGTCCCTGGCTCCCAGACAGCATCTCTGGTCCCACCTAGGGCCTGGGGGACTTCACCACCAGAAGGTAAGGACACAGGCTTGGCTGGCTTTGCCATCAGCTGATTGTAGAGCCAAAGGCCCTTAAACAAACATAGGAAAAAGCCGGGGAATGGTTACAGCATGCCTTAGGTGAAACTCAGTGTTGTGCTGGCTTCAGGTCTGACCCAGTGCAGTTATAGTGGTGGTGGCCACAGTGGTACTTGTGTTATTCTACCCACGGCTCCAGGTGACTCAGAGTAGGGAGAGAGACTCTGTTTGGGAAAAGGGAAGGGAAGGGAAAAGAAGTCTCTGCCTGGTAATCCAGAGAATTCTTTCTGATCTCATCTAAAACCACCAAGGTGGTACCCCTATGAGTTTGCAAGAACCACAGAGTTACTGGGTTTCAAGTGCCTTCTAATGCAGATGCAGTTTGGATCACAAAACCCAAGTCCTTTCAAATATCTGGAGAGCTTCCCAAGAAGAACAGATATAAATAAGCTCAGACAGAGAAGACGATAATAAACACCTAACCCTTTAATGCCCAGATACTAAAGAACATCTACTAGCATCAATACCATCCAGGAAAACATGACCTCACCTAATGAACTAAATAAGGCACCAGGGATCAATCCTGGAAAAACAGAGCTATGTGACCTTTCAGACAGAGAATTCAAAATAGCTGTATTGAGGAAACTCAAAGAAATTCAAGCTAATACAGAGAAGGAATTTAGAATTCTACCAGATAAATGTAACAAAGAGAATGAAAAAACTAAAAAGAAACAAGCAGAAATTCTGAAGCTGAAAAATGCAACTGACATTAAAGAATGCATCGGCAGAAGAATTAGTGAGCTTGAAGACAGGCTATTTGAAAATACACAGTCAGAGGAGACAAAAGAAAGAAGAATAAAAAAGAATGAAGCATGCCTTCAGTACCTAGAAAATAACCTTAAAGGGAAAAATATAAGAGTTATTAGCCTTAAAGTGGAGGCTGAGAAAGAAATGGGGTAGAAAGTTTATTCAAATGGAACAGAGAACTTCCCAAACCTAGAGAAAGATATCAATATGCAAGTACAAGAAGTTTATAGAACACCAAGCTGAATTAACCCAAAGACTACCTCAAGTCATTTAATCACCAAACTCCCAAAAGTCAAGGATACAGAAAAGATCATAAAATCAACAAGAGAAAAGAAACAAATTACATACAGTGGTGCTCCAATACTGCTGACAGTGGACTTTTCAATGAAAACTTTACAGGCTAGGAGAGAGTGACAAGACACATTTAAAGTGCTGAAGGAAGAAATCTTTTACCCTAGGATAGTATATCTACAGAAAATATCCTACAAACATTAAGGAGAAATAAAGACCTTCCCAGACAAACAAAAGCTGAAGGATTTAATCAACACCAGAACTGTTCTATAAGAAATGCTTATGGGAGTACTTCAATCAGAAGGAAAAGTACATTAATAACCAATAAGAGATCATCTAAAGGTACAAAACTCAGATAATAGTAAATACGTAGAAAAACATAGAATATGATAACACTGTAACTGTGGTGTGTAAACTACTCTTTCTTAAGTAGAAAGACTAAACAATGAACCAATCAAAAATAATAACTACAGCAACTTTTCTAGTCATATACAGTACAATAATATATGAATAGAAACAACAAAATTTCAAAAATCAGGGGGACAAATTTACCATGAAAACTTTTTATTATTATTGTTTTTGCATGTTAGTTTGTGCAAACAGTATTGTTATCAGCTTAAAATAATGGGTTATAACATTTGCAAGCCTCATGGCTTGAAAGAGATATACAAAAAATTCAAAAGCTAGAAATTAAATTATATTGCAGGAAAAAATCATCTTCACTAAAAGGGAAACAGGAAGGATGGAAAGAAGGTAGAGAAGACCACAAAATTACTAGAAAACAAATAACAAAATAGCAGGAGTGAGTCCTTACCTAACAATAATAACATTGAGTGTAAATGAACTAAACTCTCCAATTAAAAGACAGAGTGGCCAAATGGATTAAAAAAAAATCCAATGATATTTTGCCTACAAGAAACATGTTTCACCTATAAAGAAACACATACACTGAAAATAAAGGGATGGAAAAAGACATTCCATGCCCATAGAAACAAACAAACAAAAAAAGAGTAGGAGTAGCTATACTTATATCAGACAAAATAGATTTCAAGACCAAAAGTATAAGAAGAGACAAAGAAAGTTATTATATAATGATAAAGTGGTCAAGTCAGCAAGAGAATATAACAATTATAAATACATATGCACCCAAAACTGGCACACCCACATATATAAAGCAAATATTATTAGAGCTAAAGAGAGAGAGACTCCAATGCAATAATACCTGGAGACTTCAACACCCCACTTTCAGCATTGTACAGACCTTTAAGACAAAAAAAAGTCAACAAGGAAACATCCTTAATCTGCACTACAGATTAAATTGACTTAATAGATACAGAACATTTCATCCAATGCCTGCAGAATACAAATTCCTTTACTTGGCACATGAATCATTCTCAAGGCTAGACTATATGTTAGGTCACAAACAAGTCTTAAAACATTTCAAAAAATTGAAACAATATCAAGCATCTTCTCTTCCACAGTGGAATAAAACTATAAATCAATAACAAGGGGAATTTTGGAAACTATACAAACACCTGTAAATGAAACAATATGGTCCTGAATGAGTAGTGGGTAACTGAAGAAATTAAGAAGGAGATTGAAAGTTTCTTGAATAATAATGGAAACACAACATAGCAAAACCTATGGGACACAGTAAAAGCAGTACTATGAGGAAAGATTATTGCTTTAACTGCCTATATTAAAAAATAAGAATTCATTTGAATAAACAACCTAATGATGCATCTGAAAAACTAGAAAAGTAAGAGCAAACCAAACCCAAAATTAGTTGAAGAAAAAAAAAATTATAAAGATCAGAGCAGAAATAAATGAATTTGAAATGAAGAAAACAATACAAAATATCAATGAAGAAAAATGTTTGTTTTTTGAAAAGAAAAACAAAATTAACAAAACTTCAGATTAACTAAGAAAAAAAGAGAGGCGACCCAAATAAATAAGAGTTGAGATGAAAAAGGAGACATTACAACTGATACTGCCGAAATTCAAAGCATTATTAGTGGCTAGTATGAGCAACTATATGCCAATAAATCGGAAAATCTAGAAGAAACAGATAAATTCCTAGCCACATACAACATGCCAAGATTGAACCATGAAGAAATGCAAAACCTGAACAGACCAATAGCAAGTAACAAGATTGAAGAAAATAAAAAGTCTTCCAGCATAGAAAACCCTAGAACCCAATGGCTTTACTGGTGAATTCTAACAAACATTTTAACAACTAATACCAATTCTACAAGAACAGTTTTTAAAAACAAAGAAGGAGGAGGATATACTTCCGAACTCATTTTACGAGGCTGATATTACCCTGATACCAAAGTCAGACAAAGACACATCAAAAAAAGAAAACTCCAGGCCAGTATCACTGATGAATATCAATGCAGAAATCCTCAATAAAATAGCAGCAAGCTGATTTCAACAGCACATTAAAGAGATTATTCATTATGACCAAATGAGATATAACCCAGGGATGCAAGGATGGTTCAACATATGGAAATCGATTAATGTGATACATCATATCAACAGAATGGAGGACAAAAACCATATGATCATTTTAATTGATGCCGAAAAATCACTTGACAAAATTAACATCTCTGCATGATACAAACCCTGAAAAATCTGGGTATAGAAGGAACACACCTTAACATAATAAAAGCCACATAAGACAGACATATAGTTGGTATCATACTAAGTTGAGAAAAACTGAAAGCCTTTCCTCTAAGATCAACAACACGATAAGGATGCCCACTTTCACCACTGTTCTGTAAATCCTAGGTAGAGCAAACAGACAAGAGAAAGAAATAAAGGACACCCAAATTGGAAAGGAAGAAGTCAAATTATCCTTTTATGTAGATAATACGATTTTATATTTGGAAAAACCTAAAGACTCCACCAAAAAACTATTAGAACTGATAAACAAATTCAGTAAAGTTGCAGAACACAAAATCAACATACAAAGTCAGTAACATTTCTACATCCCAACAGTGAACAATCTGAAAAGGAAATAATCTCATTTATAATAGCTACAAATAAAATACATAGGAATTAAGCAAAAAAGTGAAAGATTTCTATAATGAAAACTATAAAACATTGATGTGAGAAACTGAAGAAAACATAAAAAATGGAAAGACATTCCATGTTTATGGAAGAATCAATATTGTTAAAATGTCCACACTACCCAAAGAAATCTACAGATTCAGTGTAATACCTATCACAATACCAATGACATTCTTCAAAGAAATAGGAAAAAAAAAGTCCAAAATTTATATGGAACAAAAAAAGATCCAGAATAGCCAAAGATGTCCAAAAAAAAAAAAAAAAAAAAAAAAAAGAAGAAGAAGAAGAAGAAAACTAGAGAAATCTCATCAACTAACTTTGAATTATACTGCAGAGAAATAGTAACCCAAATGGCACAGTACTGGCATAAAAACAGACACATAGATCAGTGGAACAGAATAGAGAATCCAGAAACAAATCCACACACCTACAGTGAACTCATTTTTGACAAAGGTGTCAAGAACATACACTAGGGGAAAGACAGCCTCTTCAATAAATGGTACTGGGATGATTCTACATTTATATGCAGAAGAATGAAACTAGCCTCCTATCTCTCACCATGTATAAAAATCAAATCAAAATGGATAAAAGGCTTAAATCTAAGACCTGAAACTATGAATCTACTAAAACAAACATTGGGGAAACTCTCCAGGACACTAGAGTGGGCAAATATTTCTTGAACAACACCCAACAGACACAGGCAACCAAAGCAAATATGGACAAATGGGATCACATCAAGTTAAAAAGCTTCTGCACAACAAAGGAAACAATCAACAAAGTAAAGAGGTAACCACAAAATGGAAGAAAATATTTACAATCTACCCATCTGACAAAAGATTAGTAACCAGAATCTATAAGGAGCTCAAACAACTCTTTAGGAAAAAAAAAATTATCATCTTGGTTTTAAAAGGGCAAAAGATCTTAATAGATATTTCCCAAAAGATAAGACATACGAATTGCAAGGAGACATATGAAAAGGTGCTCAACAGCATTGGTTGTCAGAGAAATGCAAATTAAAACTACAGTGAGAGATTATCTCACCCCAGTTAAAATAGCTTTTATCCCAAAGATAGGCAATAACAAATGCTGGCAAGAATATGGAGAAAAGGGAAGCCTGGTATGCAGTTGATGGTAAAGTAAATTGGTACAACCAATAAGGAGAACGTACTTTTCTCCAAGTGGGCTTAACATATTCAGTAAATCATGCTGTAAGCAGATGTGCTGTCATCTAGGCTTTGTTGCTTCATTTCTAGAGGACAGGCAGAGTACATTTGGCCTAATTCTTATGGGCCCTAAAAGTTTGGAATGGTAAATGATCATTGGCTTCAGCTTAAAGAAGAGAAAGAAAATGTGGTACATATACACACTGGAGTACTGTTCAGCTATAAAAAGGAATAAGATCCTGTCATTTGCAACAACATGCATGGAACTGGAGATCATTAAGTGAAATAAGTCAACCACAGAAAGACAAACTTTACATGTTTTTCCTTATTTGTGAAGAGCTAAAAATTAAAACAATTAAACTCATGGATATGGAGAGTAGAAGGATGGTTACAAGAAGATGAGAAGGGTATTAGTTGGGATGTGGTCAGGAAAAAGTGGGAATTGTTAAGTGGTACAAAAACATAAAAAGAATGAATAAGACCTAGTATTTGCCAGCACCACAGGGTGACTATAGTAAAAAATAATTTAGTTGTACATTTTAAAATGACAAAGAGTGTAATTTGTTTGTAACACAAAGGATAAATGCTTGAAGTGATGAATACCCCATTTGCATGGATGTGATTATTATGCATTGCATGCCTGTATCAGAATATCATGTGACCCATAAATGCATGCACCTATTATATACTCACAAAAATTAAGAACAAAAAATGAGATTGCAGCAATTCAGTCACTTTTTTATACTCCACTTCTAATTCTAGCTCTCTTGCTATTTCTACTACATCTGCAGTTGCTTCATCCACTGAAGTTTTGTATTGTTCAAAGTCATCCATGAGGGTTAGAATAAACTTATTCCAAACTCCTGTTAATGTTGATATTTCTGACTCCCTCCCATGAATCATGAATGTTTTTAATGTCATCTTAAATTGTAACTTTTTTTCAGAAGACTTTTCAATTTCCTTTGACTAAAGCCATCAGAGTAATCACTTTGTATGGCAGCTGTACCTTACAAAATGTATTTCTTACATAATAACACTTGAAACCTTAAATAACTATTTGATCCATGGCCTTCAGAAAGGATGCTATGTTAGCAGGCATGAAAACAACATTCATCTCCATGCACATTTCCATCAGAGCTCTTCGTTGACCAGGTGCAGTGTCAATGAACAGTAATATTTTGAAAGGAATTTTTTTTTCTCTACAGTAGGTTTATGTGGGCTTATTCAGTAAACCATGCTGTACACAGATGTGCGGTCATCTAGAAATGTGTTTCATTTCTAGAGTACAGGCAGAGTAGATTTGGCATAAGCCTTATGGGCCCTAGGAGTTTTGGAATGGTAAATGAGAATTGTCTTCAACTTAAAGTTACCGGCAGTTTTAGCCCCTAACAAGAGAGTCAGTCTGTCTTTTGAAGCTTTGAAGCCAGGCATTGTCTTCTCTTCTCTGGCTATGAAAGTCCTAGATGCATCTTCTTCCAATATAAGGCTGTTTGTCTACATTGAAAATCTGTTGTTTAGTGTAGCCACCGTAATGATCTTAGCTGAATCTTCTGGATGATGTTTTGCAGCTTCTCCATCAGCACTTGCTGCTTCATCTTGCATTTTTAAGTTACAGAAACAGCTTCTTTCCCCAAACCTCATGAGCCAACCTCTTCTACCTTCTAACTTTTCTTCTGCAGCTTCGTCATCTCCCTCAGACTTCACAGAATTGAAGAGCTAGGGCCTTGCCCTGGATTAGGCATTGGCTTAAGGGAATGTTGTGGCTGGTTTGATTTTCTATCCCGACCACTAAAACTTTCTCCATATCAGCAATAAAACTGTTTTCCTTGTTGTCATTCCTATGTTGACTGGAGTGGCACTTTTAATTTCTTTCAAGAACTTTTCATTTGCATTCAAAACTTGTCTGTTTTGCACAGAGGTCTGGTTTTTTGCCTCTCTCAGCTTTCAACATGGCTTCTTCACTAAAAATCATTTCTAGCTTTTGGTTGAAAGTGTAGATGTGTGACTCTTCCTTTTACTTGAAAACTTAGAGGCCATTGTATGGTTATTAGTTGGCCTAATTTCAATATTGATGTGTCTCAGGGAATAGGAAGGCTTGAGGAGAGGGAGACAGATAGGGGAACTGTCAGTTTGTGGAACAGTCAGAAGACACACACATTTATCCATTAAATTTGCTGTCTTATATGGGTGTGGTTTGTGGTGCTCCAGAAGAATTCCGATAGTAATATCAAAGATCACTGATCACAGATCATCATAACAAATACAATAACAGTGAAAATGTTTGAAATTTTTCATTTCTTTAAAAAATTTCAGAGAATTACCAAAATGTAGCACAGAGACGTAAAGTGAGCACATGCTGTTGGAAAAATGGCACCGATAGACTTGATTGAGGGTAAGGCTGCCACAAACCTTCAATTCGTAAAAAAACAAAACAAAACAAAAAAAAGCAATTACTTTCAAAGCACAACAAAATGATGTATGCATGTATGCCATTTTCGAAGGGATCCCTTGGCAGTCACATTCCGCTTGGCCAGCAGGTGGCAGTGCTTGCTCATTAAGGTACAGAATACTGTCCCTGCCTTAGCACCAGGGTCCAGCAGGAGTTTTACCTTGTTTTTTTTTTTTCTCACCACTTCTGTTCCCCTCCAATGCTAGACCCATCTCTATTACGCACCTAACAACCTCCTCAAATATGTGCCTTGTAGAATATTTTCAGGAATGTAAGTGAGGCTTATGTATCACTCCTGGAAATGCCAATGAGAAATAATGCCTTTAAAAAGAGCCATCTTGAAAAGCCTGAAAAATTAAGACTAAATAAAAGTAAGTCCTAAAAAGGAAGGGAAGGCAAATACTCAGCTGGCTTGCCCATGTTTACCACTCCAAACCCAGGACAGGGCAAGATGCTTAGTGTGAGGCTCTGTTACCACACTGGGTCTTGCCATGGTTTCGCAGTCCTTCTGAGCACAGCTACTCAAGAAACTTCTCTTCCTAACAGGCAAGCATGACACACCCTGCCAAACCAGGAAGGGCAAGTTTCTGTAATAGGGCACACTATATGTGCAGTTCCCAGGCATTACATCTGCATTTAGCTGTGTTCTCGGGGCCACTTGCTAAGTCTTTCCACCTTTTTCTCTTCCCCAGTATGGTAACAACAACAACAACACATTAATAATAGCAGCTACCATTAATGAGCCCATGCTATATGTTAGGCAATTCGTGATTCATATGCATTATCACATGTATTCTTCAAAACAGGATGAAAAGTAGAAGTTGCACAAGTGAAGACCACAGACTAGGTTAAAAAAATTGGTCAACGGCAAAGTCATACAGACAATAAGGGGAAAACCCAAGATTTACTTGAAACCATCTGACTTTTAAAACCTTACTCTTAACCTCCCACTCTTTTGAGATTCTCCAAGCCACCACATGTTCTTCCTTCAGCTGCTAAAAGTGAAGCAGGGCTATCACCCCCATTCCCACCCACACCCACAATTTCCCTTTGCCATCCCCCTCTCATAGTTCTGCAGATCAGACTTGGCAAGATGATCTGCTGCTCTGGAAAGGCTGTGGTCGTTTACTTCAGGGTCCCATCTCCAGCATTATGGGAAAGAGGCCCTACAGCAATCAGCCCAGTGGCAAAGGGTAGCTGGGCTTAAGGCAAGAAAGCTCACACCACCAGCAGGGCTGCAGGAGCCTGGTGGACTTGGAGCAAATGGGGAAACCTGAAGGGAGGCTTAGAGGTGGCATATCCCCTGATTCAGAGCTGGGGTTTGGCTTCTCTGAGTCATCAGTAATTCTCCACACGCTGGGGGAGGGCAGCTCCTCAAAGGACCCATAAAGGAATAAATTCTAGTCTGAGTGGCTGTTGAAGCGAGGGAAGGGGTCAGCACTTTCGCAGCCTGGGTGAGGTATATGAACAAACCATTTCTTGCAAAAACTGGCCTGATTTCCCTGCGAGAGCTCTGTCAAGAGATGTCACATTCCTGCTGCTTTCATTGTGTGGTGCTTTCATTGTGTGGTCCCAGGTCTGATGAAGAAGAAAGAGAGGAGCAGATTGCTGTGACAGTTTTGGTTCACTGCATCATTGATTTTATTGACCTGAAAAATGTGTAGCCATGGAAACTGTGGAAAGCTTGTTCTGGAAAGGCCCTACTAGCCTAGAGTTCTGTACCTTTTGTAACTTATGTTCCAGAAGTCTTCCACCTGTGGGTTGCAAACTATTAATAGATCCTCACATAAATTTAGTGAGTCACAACCAAAAATTATTGAAAAGGAAATAGACAAAAATTAAATACAAATGAGATATCAGACAGCTCTCCTCATATTGAGTCAAGAATCCTTTGGGAGAATTTTTGTTTCCATTCTACACAGTTATGAGTACATTGAGTCACAATATAAAATGTGTTCTTACTGTGGCTGTGGTAACAAATATTTGTAAACTTCCTGGTTATGGTGGCTCATACCTGTAATTCCAGCACTTTGAGAGGCTGAGGCAGTTGAATCACTTGAGCTCAGGAGTTCAAGACCAGCCTGGGCAACATGGTAAAACCCCATCTCTACTGAATAAAAGACAAAAATTAGCTGGACATGGTGCATGTGCCTGTAATCCCAGCTACTCGGGAGGCTGAAACACGAGAATCTCTTGAACCCTGGAGACACAGGTTGCAGTGAGCCAAAATCATGCCACTGCACTCCAGCCTGGGCAACAGAGCAAGACCCTGCCTCAAAAAAAAAAAACTTGTAAACTTCTGTGAACCCAAATCTCAACTTTACTGAAAGGAAAATTCTCCTTTTTCATTTTTCCAGAGGAGGGCACTGGTAATAGTCAAACACTGGACACAACAGTAGAAGAGGTAAATAAAATATGGCATATTTATGCAATAAGAATATTACACAACAATAAAAGAATGAACTATCGCTACATGCAACATCATGGATGAATCTTACTGACATATTGAACATAAGAAACAAGATGGAAAAAGAATGCCTACTTTATGATTCAATTTATATAGTTTTTTTCATATGGCAATTCTTCTTTTTTTTTAACATTTTTAAGAACTACCAAATAGTTTTCCAAAGTGGCTACAATTTATATAGTTTTTAAAAGGCAAAACTAAATTCCATGGCTTATTAATCCATTCATAGGTGGTAAGATTATAAAGAAAAGTGAGAATCACATAAAATCAGGGTATTACCTCTTGAGAGAAAGAGGAGCATAATTAAGAAGGAAATATAACAAGTAGCAGATTCTAGAGGATGGGTAATGTTGTTTCTTAACCCGAGTGGTGCTTACATAGATATTCATTTTATAATTGTATGTTTATGTTATATTCACTCCTAGGTATACATATTTTATCATTTTTAAAAGAGATTTTTAAAGGTATAGTTATCAAACTTTTATCTTTCTTTTCAGGCTTTAATTTTTTTTATTATGAATACTGTTGCCATGTATCACCTTGCATATGTTTCCTGTGGCATTTGTGCACACATTTCTATACACTATACATCTAGGAATAAGATTGCTAAACTAGGCTGGGTGCAGTAGCTCATGTCTGTAATCCAAGCACTTGCGAGGCCAAGGCGAGCGGATCACCTGAGGTCAGGAGTTCAAGACCAGTCTGGCCAACATGGTGAAATCCCATCTCAACTAAAAATACAGAAATTAGCCAGGCATGATAGCAGGTGCCTGTAATCCCAGCTACTCAGGAGGCTGAGGCAGGAGAACTGCTTGAACCCAGGAGGTGGAGGTTGCAGTGAGCTGAGATCACACCACTACACTCCAGCCTTGGCAACAAAAGGAGACCAAAAAAAAAGAAAGAGAAACAAAGAAAGAGAGAGAGAAAGAAGGAAAGAAAGAGAAAGAAGGAAAGAAAGAGAAAGAAATAAAGAAAGAAAGAAAGAAAGAAAGAAAGAAAGAAAGAAAGAAAGAAAGAAAAGAAAAGATTACTAAACTATAGGATATGCATATCTTGAAATTGCCAGTTATTTCTAAATTAATTATACTAATAAACTCTCACATGGGTATTACAGGATAGCTTCTATGCTCCACACACTTTCTGCAACTTAGTATTGTTAACATGTTTCATTTTAGTCATTCTGTTATTTTAATTTTACGTTTTACTAATGTCATTGGAATATTTCAGTGTGTTTTTTAGTAGACCCGCCAATTCAAGGTGCTTGCCCATTTTTTGAGTGATTTCTTAGATACAAAACCAAATGCACAGGCAACAAAAACAAAAATAGATGAGTGAAAGTACATCAAAATAAAAACTTCTGCACACCAAAGGAAACAATTAACATATTTAAAAAGCAACCTATAGAATGGGAGAAAATACTTGCAAACAATATATCTGATAAAGAGTTAATATCAAAATATACAAAAAACTCCTTCAACCCAATAGTTAAAAAAAAAAAAGGCACGCAAAGGACTTGAAAACATTTATTTAAAGAAGACGTGCAAATGACCATCAAGTAGATGAAAAGATGCTCAACATCACTAACCGTTAGGGAAATACAAATTAAAACCACTGTGAGACATCACCTTTTATCTGTTAGAATGGCTATTATCAAATAACCCAAACGGAAGAAGTGTTGGCAAGAAGTGTAGAAATTAGAACACTTGCACACTGTTGATGGGAATATAAAAAGGTACAGCCACTATAAAAAACAGTATGGAAGTACCTGAAAAAATTAAAACTAGAACTACCATATGATCCAGCAATGCCACTTCTGGCAGTATATCCAAAAGAATTGAACTCAGAATTTCAAAAAGATATCTGCACTGCCATGTTTATCATAGCATAATGCACAATAGCCAGGACATGGAAACAACCTAAATGTCTATCAAGAGATGAATGGATAAACAAAATGTGGCATATACATACAAGGAAGTATTATTCAGCCTTAAAAAGAAGGAAATCCTGTCATTTGCTATAACATGATGAACCTGGTGGACCTCATTCTAAGTGAATAAAGCAAATATAGAAAGACAAATACTGTATGATTCCACTTATATGGGATATTTAAAATAGTCAATAGAAACAGAAAACCGATGGCAGTTGCCAAAGGCTGGAGGGTGAGGAAACTGAGAGTTCAGGTTCAATGGGTATATAGTTATGCAAGATGAGTAAGTGCTAGAGATGTTCTCTACAATATTGTGCCTATAGTTAACAATACTGTATTTTGTACTTAAAAATTTGATGTCAAGTGTTCTTACCACAATAAAAAAATAAAAATATAAAATCTTCTCTTCATCAAAAGATCCCATTAGAGAGTAAAAATGCAAATGCTGGAATGGGATTATATATATATATATATATATATATATATACACACACACATATATATACACACACACACGTATATATACGTATATATATATACACACACACACATATATACGTATATATATATATATATATATATATATATATTTTTTTTAAGACAGAGTCACACTTTGCCACCCAATCTGGAGTGCAGTGGGGCAGTCTTGGCAGTCTTGGCTCACTGCAACCTCTGCCTCCCAGGTTCAAGCCATTCTCCTGCCACAGCCTCCTGAGTAGCTGGGATTACAGGCATGTGCCACCAAGCCCAGCTAATTTTTGTATTTTTAGTAGAGACAGGGTTTTGTCATGTTGACCAGGCTGGTCTCAAACTCCTGACCTCAAGTGATCCTCCCACCTTGGCCTCCCAAAGTGCTGGGATTACAGGCGTGAGCCACCATACCCAGCTGGATAATATATTTCAATGCATATATCCAACAAGGACTTCTGCCTAAAATATGTAAAGACTCCTGCAAATCAGTATGAGAAAGAAATTTCTAGCTTTCAATTTACATATTTTAATTAGTTGCTGGAAAACATCTTGTCAATGAAATACTCGTAGAAGTGATTATACAATTAAATTATGTCAGGACCTGTTAGTTCTATATCAGCATTCTCCAATAAAACTTTCAGTGATGATGGAAGTGTTCTATATCTTTAATATTCAGTAGAAAAGCCACTAGTCGCATGTGGCTATTGAGCACTCAAAATGTGCCCAGTGGAACTGAAGAACTGAATTTTAAATTGTATTTGATTTAAATTAATTTAAATTTAAAAAGTCACATATAGCTTTTGGCTACTATTATATATTTGACAACACTGGTTGAACTCCATTTGGTAGATACAATCAAAAGTACTAATGCTTTGTTTTTAGATAAACCTGAATTTGAATTCTATTTGTCACTACCACCATGAAACATTACGTGGGTTTCATAACCCTCAACATATTCATCTATAAAATGGGGATGAGGAAAGATACTTCTCTTTATATTTTTAATTTTTGTAAATACATAGTAGTTCCACATTTTTATGAGGTACATGTGACATTTTGATTCAATCTTACAATGTGTAATGATCAAATCAGGGTAACTGAGATATCCATAACCTCAAACATTTATCTTTTTTTTTTTTTTGGTGTTGGAAACATTCCATATTGACTCTTCTAGTTATTTTGAGATATCTAAAAAAATATTTTTAACTATGTTGATCCTATTGTGCTACTGAACACTAACTCTTATTCCTTCTATCTAGCTGTTTTTTTGTACCCATTAACCAACCTCTCTTCCTCCCCACTTTTCCACTATCCTCCCTAGCCTCTAATAACCATTATTCTACTCTCTATGTCCATGACATCGATTTTTTTTTTAACTCCCACATATGGGTGAAAACATGCAATGTTTTTCTTTCTGTGCCTGGCTTATTTCACTTAACATAATGTCTTCCAGTTTCATCTATGTTGTTGCAAATGACTGGATTTCATTCTTTTTATGGCTGAATAGTATTCTGTCATGTATATATACCACATTTTCATTTTCTGTTCATCCATTGATGGACGCTTTAGTTAATTCTTATCTGGGCTATTGGCTATTGGCTATTGTGAATAGTGCTGCAACAAACATGGGAGTGTTTAGTCCTCAATACTGACTTGCTTTATTTTGGATATATACCCAGTGCTGGGATTCCTGGATCATATAGTACTTCTATTTTTCATTTTTTGTTTTTGTTTTTGTAATCTCCATACTGTTCTCTATAGTGGTTGTACTACTTTACATTCCCACCAAAAGTGTGCAATCATTCCCCTTTCTCTGCATCTTCACCAGTATCTACTATTTTTTTGTCTTTTTGATTAAAGCCATTTTAACAGCGGTGAAGTGATAGCTCATTGTGGTTTTGATTTGCATTTTTCTAATGATCAGTGATGGTGAGAATTTTTTATATGCCTGTTTACCATTTGTATGTCTCCTTTTGAGAAATGTCTATTCAGAATTGTATTAGTCCATTCCAGCATCTGTAAAGAGATACCTGAGACTGGGTAATTTATATAGAAAAGAGTTTTAATTGGCTCATGGTTCTGCAGATTGTAAGCATGATACTGGCATCTGCTTGACTTCTGGGCATACCTCAGGAAATTTACAATCATGGCAGAAGGTGAAGGGGGAGGAGGCACATCATATGGCCAGAGCAGGAGTAAAAGAGGGACAGGGGAGGTGCCTTACACTTTTAAATGCCCAGATCTTGTGAGGACTCACTCACTATCACCAGGACAGTACAAAGGGGGTGGTACTAAACCATTCATGAGAAATCCACCCCCATGATCCAATCATCTCCCACCAGACCCCACCTCCAACATTGGGGATTACATTTTGACATGAGATTTGGGCTTGGATAACATCTAAACTCTATCAAGATCTTTTGCCCATTTTTAAATCAGATTATTTGCATTTTGCCCATTTTAAATCAGATTATTTGCATTTTTCTTGACTTGAATACTTTATTAAATTAATGACTCCAAACCACCTATCACAGAACCTACTAGTAGGTGATGTTCGAGGAATATTGGTTCCTCTTTCCTTGCCTACGTGGTCATCTTGAAATTGTGTGACCTCCTTCACATAAGAACTGGGCAAGAGAATCCAGATGATTTAATGCAGTCTACCCAACAACTCTTGATGGGAACTCCAAGCACGTATCTGCAGGGCAGCAGCAGCAACATCCTAGCCATTCTTTCCAGGGCTTCTTCGATAGCTAAAACTCTAAAGAAACATTTATTCCCAAGTTTCTAAGGAGGAAGACATGGCCAGACATCAGCCATGTACTGAAATAGAGAAAAAGATAAACTTCCCACATGAGTTTTTTTTTTTTTCTATTTTGCCTTGTTTTGTTCCTTAGACCTGAACAGTTGTACATTTTATCTGAAGTAAAGAGGATGCATTATTTACTTCTTCACCCGGTGAATACTTTTTTTCAGAGCTTTTTCTCTTTCATATGAAGAGCACCCATCCCTTATTATATGTTACTCAAACTTAGTTTATATTCTCCCTCAGCATTTTTAGTGTGTGTTTCTAATGTATATTAAAATGTGACAAGAACACTTGGCAAATTTTTGGTGTTTGAAAATAAAATTCTCATTCACCACTACTGTTGTGGGCTCAATTTTGTCCCCTTCAAAATTTATATATTGAAATCTTAGCCCTTAGGACCTCTGAATATGACTGAATTCAGTGATCTTTAAAGAGGCATTTAAATTAAAATGAAGTCAGAAGGTGAGTTCTAAACTAATATAACTTTATAGGAAGAGGACACAGGCATGTACACACAGAGGAAAGACCACACAGAGGAAAGACCATGTTAACATAAAGGAAGAGGATGACCATCTACAAGCCAAGAAAAGGGGCTTCAGAAGGAAATCAAACATGCTGAAACTTTGACTTTGGATTTGTAGCTTCTAAAACTGTGAGAAAATAAATTTCTTTTATTTAAACCATCCAGGCTGAGGTACTTTGTTATGGAACCCCTATCAAACTAATACAACAACATTTCTTCCTATTAGGTTGCTTGATTCATGTATACTTTGACTGATATGTCTTATCAGCTACCCCAACTCAATTGCTGCCATTACATTTTTCAAAGTTCTGGTGGTTGTGGTTGATTGCACACTTCTATATGAGCCAATAAGGTGAGGCAAGTCTTTAAAAGGGTAGCACAATCAGTCTGAGGTTACACCATAGATGTATGGTCTCCACAACATAGGAAGTCAAGCTTCCCCATCATTCTTGACCAGTCAGATCACACCTAGAACATTTTCCTCAATTCTGCATACCACATTTAAAGAGGAAGACAAAACCCGTGCATTGTACAGCTGCCACATGTGGAGCATCAGACTATGTGCATTGTGTACACTTAGTCCTCCCACCAACTCAATGAAAATGGTATTAATACCCACCTCCCATTGTTCAGATGATGAGACTGAGGCTAAAAAAGGTCAAATACGTTGCCCAAGGTCTTAGAGCTTGTTAGTACGGTGGTCAGGATTTGAACAAATTCTATGTAAGTTTATCAAGAAACCACTTTGCAAGAAAAGGAGGGCAAACAAGATGGGGAGGTATTTGGCTATTGAGCCATCTGGGAATGTTGTAAAATGTTGAGTGTGGTTCATCTAAATAAAAGGAACCAAAAAACTCTTGAAATATGTTTGAGAGACTCTTGTCTTGAACCAAGACACTCTTGAAATATATTTGAGGGAACAGGATCAAGGGAGGGCAGCTCTTCCAATTCTCCCATCTCTTCTACATTCTCTTAATTCATCCGGGCAACCACATGGTCTTCCCCATCCTCTACAAAACCTTCACACTGGACATCTGTACTTCTCCTCCCATGGTTAACAGCCTCCCCTACACCCTCAGCTCTTCTCTGAACGTCTCCACCACTTCATAGCCTTCTTTTCTCCAGAAGACCCCATGGCCTACAGACAGCTAAGCTACAGCAGCTGGCTCTCTAACTACTCTACATGCCATGCTATGAGAGTGGACTAGGCTATGAGAGTCGCCTTTGTCCTAGCTCCTCATTAACATTTCTATACTTTCAGTCCTTCCACTGCCTGCAAATCCCTGTGCCCCATTGAGGTGCAGACCACTCTGCGGTACTTCCCTCTCTGCCCCTCCTTTTTAAGGGAGACAGTCCATGTACTGCTGTGTCCTCACATGAGTTGCTTTATTAAGAACTTGGGCACTGCATTATAGTCTGCCTCTCATGGCTAACATTTGCCGTCTTTCTGGGTGACTTCAGTGTATCAGATACCCTGCCTCAGTCATCCTTGACTTCCTCATTCAGAGGTCTTCACCTCCATGCACTCCCATAGCCAGACTCTGAACCCTGTTGTCTCTCAGAAGTGCACTGCCTCCAAAATCTGCATCTCACACAGCCTCTTACAACAACCTCCTGCTCCTCGGCTTCCTAATTCACTCATGTCCAAGATGATTGTCCTTCAACTTCATCAAACTATGAGTTTCTTTTTGACTCTTTGACTTTGTTCCCATCTTGTGTTCACTTCTTGGTGTTCTACTCGTCTTAGACTCAGTTCACTTCAGCCATTTTTCTTGCAGAAGTCCTGAATTCTCTCATGCAGTGCCCCTCTGTACCACCTGCAGGCAAAATCCAACCCTGATCAACTCAATTGTCCTCTACAATTGCACGTGAGTGGGTAAGAAAAACTAGAAAAGCTACCCACAGACTCCTACCACTACTGATTTATGAGCTCCAGGCTCAACTGGGCCCTTAACTGAGACTGGAAATCATTTTGTGTTTCTATAGTCAAGTCTCCTTTCTGAAAAAGCAGATATAGTACAGAAAACTGTCTTCTGTTTCCTGAAATGTCTACCCACTACCTCACTTTCAACAGATAACCTTGCCCTCTCTTTCACAAACAAAATGGAAACCACAAAGAGGAAGTCCCTCACCCTGCTGCCCCCAGCCCTACAAACCCTCCTGCATCTGCACTCTGCTTCTTCCCTCCTTTTACAGAGAGAAGGCCCCTTCTCCTGTCTAAAGCAAGGTCCAGTTCCTTCCTTGAGCTCAAAAACCTCACTCCATCCAAGATCTTCCATAGTTAGCCTCTCCCTTTGTTGTAGCTCCTTCTCAATATTTACAAGCTCCTGCATTTTTTTTAAAGTAACAAAACTAGATCGTCCTGGTGTTCACATGTTTTCCCAGTTGTAGCCAAGCCCTCTTTTTCTTATCATAGCCTCAAACATTTTGAGGTTGTCTCACTCCCTCACCTCAACCCACATCTGCTGTTCTTCAAACCAGGATCTCCAACCAGTGTTCTTCCCTAGGGCATCCTCCTTTCTAACTGCTGCACTCTCTCATGACTTTTTTTTACTTTCTCCTTACTCATGACACCCTCACCTATGCCTCTAGGCTAGATGTTGTTATTGGACTCCACCTTTGTACATCCAACTAACCAGCCAACATATTTCATTAGAGATGGCCCCTGCCCAACTCATCTAAACTCAATCATGTGAAAAGCTGAATTCATTCTTACTCCACATAATGGTTATTCCTCCTGTGCATTTTTTCCAGGAGATGACATTATCATTAATTCAGATGCCCAAGACAGAAACCTGAGGCCAGCCTTGGCCCCTTCCTGCCTCGCAGCCCTGTTTTAGCTTATTCAGTGAACAATTCCTGGAAATATTGCTTTTGAGTCTTTCCATTTCTCTTTCTTGCCATTCTCTCTATTATCATCTACTTCGCATCATTAATATTTCTCCATGTGGTGGTTTAATGTGTATTTGCTATATTGTTTCAGAATATTCAATTATGCCACAAAAGACAAGAAAATAAATGGGATGAGTGAAATTCATACAATGTGCCAGGCAAAGATGACTGCCTTAGGTCTGACTGCCATAAGAAAATACCATAGACTAGATGGCTTCAACACAGAAATTTATTTCTCACAGTTCTGTGAGCTGGACATCAAGATTAGGGTGCCAGCATGGGCAAGTTCTGTGAGGGCCCTCTTCTGGGCTTGCTGCTGACTGACTTATTGCTCTGTGCTCACATGACCTTTCTTACCTTTCTTCAGTTTGTGTGTGCTCAATGTGAAGAAAGGATTTCTCTCATTCTTCCTTTTCTTATACAACCACTAATTATATCAGATTAGAACTCAAGCCTTGTGAATGAATTTAATCTTATTTATTTCCTAAAAGCCCTATCTCTAAATACAGACATATTAGATGTTAGGATTTCAACATATGAATTTTGGAAGGTCACAATTCAGCCAGTAGCAATAAATAACGTATTAACCTTGCAGTCATGTAAGATAAGTGAAATAAGTAGAACATGTATGTGTGAACATAGTTAAGGATGGAAGGACCAAGGAAATGCTAATACTCATTGATATATATGATAAATATACATGAAGTACATGGGCCACACCATTTTTACTTCACGAATGTGAGGCACTCTGTATTTATGAAGTCTTAATTTGGCCACCATTGGTGACACCCATCTTGGTCCCATGTGTCCTCTGCCTAGGAAATGCAATTAAACTCTTAGTTGTTCAGCAGCCTTATTGGCAAGCTACAACTGTAGCCAGGTGTACTTGTCTCAGCATCTCTCAGAGGACAGTGTGTGTCACTGGTCCCAAGCACTTTCCTCTGTGGACCCCATACTCAAACCTCAACTCTGGTGTTTGTAACAACACCATTAGCAGGGAAGACTGATGCAACAGAGAGAAAGGATGAATGCCCAATCCATACCCCAGGATTCAGTAGTTCTGCTTTTTTGAACTGTCTTATATGTGTGAACCTATCTCATCTCTTTCCCTTTGAATATTGCTGTGTGCATTAAAATTTACTTGGTAAATGGTGATTTTAGCATCTTACTATGTTCTGTGAATCTTTTTCGTGTCCTCTGGGATAGTTTGCCTCATGATTTACTTGGAGGCTACCATTGCATCAAGGTGATTTCCGACAACAGATGGATTGTATTAATGATCTCAATCTTTAACCCTTCTCTAAATGTACACCCTTTGCCATGTGACTTTACATTTTCTTCAATCAAAAGACAAAATGTAATTCCCTGTCCTTTGGAATTTAACTCAACCATGTGGTGTGTTTTGCCCAGTGGAATGTTAGCACACATAATATTAGCAAAAGCTTGACAGAATGCTTGTCTGCCTGGGCTTGCCCTCCTGAACCTCTTCCATATCTATATGAAGGATATGCCCAAGCTTGCTCACTGTTCCCAGGAGGAAAATAAAACACACAGAGTGTGAAGCCAATCCTGGGTAAACCCAGTCTATATGACTCTCAGTTGCTGCAGATGCCCAGACAAACCAAGTTTAGATTAGCCATCTATCATCTGATCTGTATACTCATGAGAAATAGTCTTTAATTTTTTTTTATTTTTTATTTTTTGAAAGAAAGGAAAAGAGAGGAAAGAAAGTGAGAGTGAAAGAAAGAAAAAAAAAGAATGTATGAGAGAAAGAAAGAGGAAGAAAAAGAGGGAGAGAGAACAGGATTCTTGTTCTACTGCCCAGGCTAG
>CAUYLG010048280.1:0-64018 GCA_963573385.1 Cacajao melanocephalus | reverse complement strand
CGCTGGCGACCCGTGTGGCTCCTCCGCTGGGAATCTCCTAGTCTGTGGGCAACAAAAATTCGTCTGAAAGTGCGGCGTCCACTCGCTCTCTGCGCTTTCACTGGGAGCTACAATCCTGAGCTGTTGTTAATCGGCCATCTTCGCTTATTCTTTATGAAACTCTAATGCCTGAAGATCTGTCACTGTCTCCCATCACCCCCAAATGAGACTGTCTTGTTGCAGGAAAACAAACTCAGGGCTCCCACTGATTCTACATCATGTTGCATTGCGCGATTATTTCATTATATATTATGATGTAATAATAATAGAAATAAAGTACTCAATAAATGTAATGCACTTGAATCATCCTGAAGTCATTTGCCCAACCCAGTCTGTGGAAAAATTGTCTTCTACAAAACAGGTCCATGGTGCCAAAGAGATTGGGAACTCTTTCTTTAAATAACTTCAGATTATGTATAATACCTAATACAATGTAAATACTTGTTATACTGTATTGTTTAGGGAATAATGACAAGGACAGAAGTCTGTACATGTTCACTATGGACACAACCAACCATTTATTCCCCTAATATTTTCAATCCAAGGATGTTTGAACTCACAGATACAGAGGGCCAACTGTTTTATATCATGGCAGATCAGTATGTACTAATATGGACAACTTCTAAGATATATTGTCTGCGTTAGTCCATTCTCACACTGCGATGAAGAAATACCTGAAACTGGGTGATATGGTTTGGCTGTGTCCCCAACCAAATCTCATCTTGAATTATAGCTCCCATAATTCTCACATGTCATGGGAGGGATCTAGTGGGAGGTAATTGAATCATGGGGGCAGGTCTTTTCCATGCTGTTCGCTTGATAGTGAATAAGTCTCATGAGAGCTGATGGTTTTATAAAGGAGAATTCCCCTATACATCTTCTCTTGCCTGCTGCTATGTAAGATATGACTTTGCTCTTCCTTTGCCTTCTGCCATGATTGTGAGGTCTCCCCAGCCATGTGGAACTGTAAGTCAATTAAACCTCTTTCCTTCATAAATTACCCAGTCTTAGGCATGTCTTTATTAGCAGTGTGAGAACAGACTAATACAGTAAATTGGTACTAGGTAGGGGGGCACTGCTGTAAGATATGTGAAAATGTGGAAGTGACTTTGGAACTAGGTAACAGGCAGAGGTTGGAACAGTTCGTAGGGCTTGGAAGAAGATAGGAAAATGTGGGAAAGTTTGGAACTTTCTAGAAACTTGGAGGGCTCAGAAGACAGGAAGATGTAGGAAAGTTTGAAACTTCCTAGAGACTTGTTGAATGGCTTTGACCAAAATGCTGGTAGTGATATGGACAATAAAGTCCAGACTGAAATGGTCTCAGATGGAGAGGAGGAATTTGTTGGGAACTGGAGTAAAGGTTACTCTTGCTGTGCAAAGGGACTGGTGGCATTGTGCCCTGTCCTAGAGATTTGTGGAACTTTGAACTTGAGAGAGGTGATTTAGGGCATCCTGTGGAAGAAGTTTCTAAGCAGTAAAGTGTTCAAGAAGTGACTTCGGTGCTGTTAAAGCATTCATTTTTATGTATTCACAAAGACACGGTTTGGAGTTGGAACTTACACTTAAAAAAGAGGAGAGGAGAAATTCAAGCCAGCTAGAGAAATTTACATACGTAACGAGGAGCCAAAAGTTAATCACCAAAACAATGGGGAAAATTTCTCCAGGGCATGTCAGAGACCTTCAAGGCAGCCCCTTCCATCACAGGCCAGGAAGCATAGGAGGAAAAAATAGTTCCATGGGTTGGGCCCAGAGACCCCTGCTGTATGCAGCCTAGGGATTTTGTGCCCTGTGTCCCAGCCTCTCCAGCTAAAAGGGGCCAAGGTACAGCTTAGCCCATTTGTTCAGAGGGTAGAAGCCCCAGGCCTTGGCAGCTTCCACATGGTATTAAGCCTGAGCCTGAGGGTGCACAAAAGTCAAGAATTAAGGTTTGGGAAATTCCACCTAGATTTCAGAGGATGTATGGAAATACCTGAATATCCAGGCAGAAGTTTGCTGTGGAGTGGGACCCTCATGGAGAACCTCTGCTAGGGCAGTGCAGAAGGAAAATATGGGGTTGGAGCTCCCACACAGAGTACCCACTGGGGCACTGCCTAGTGGAGCTAATGAGAAGAGGTCCATTTTCCTCCAGACCCCAGAATCATAGATCCACCCACAGCTTGCACTATGCTCCTGGAAAAGCCACAGACATTCAACACCAGCCTTTGAAAACAGCCAGGAGGGGGCTGTACCCTGCAAAGCCACAGGGGAAGAGCTATCTAAGGCCATGGGTGCCCACCTCTTGTATCAGCATGACCTGGATGTGAGACATGAAGTCAAAGGAGATCATTTTGCAGCTTTAAGATTTGACTGCCCCACTGGATTTTGTACTTGCATGGGGCCTGTAACCCCTTCATTTTGTCTAGTTTATCCCATTTGGAATGGATGTATTTACCCAATGCCTGTATCTCCATTGTATCTAGGAAGTAACTAACTTGCTTTTGATTTTACACATTCATAGGCAGAAGGACCTTGCTTTGTCTCAGATGAGACTTTGGACTGTGGACTTTTGAGTTAATGCCAAAATAAGTTAAGACTTTGGGAGACTGTTGAGAAGGCATGATTGGTTTTAAAATGTGAGGACATGAGATGTGGGAGGGGCAAAGGGTGGAATGATATGGTTTGGCTCTGTCCCCACCCAAATCTCAGCTTGAATTGTAGCTCCCGTAATTCCCATGTGTCATGGAAGGGATCCAGTGTGAGGTAATTGAACCATGGGTGCAGATCTTTCCCATGCTGTTCTCGTGATAGTGAATAAGTCTCATGAGAGCTGATGGTTTTATAAAGGGGAGTTCTTCTCACCCTTTCTTGCCTGCTGCCATGTAAGATGTGACTTTGATCTTCCTTTGCCTTCCACATTATCGTGAAGCCTCCCCAACCATGTGGAACTATGAGTCAATTAAACCTCTTTACTTTATAAATTACCCAGTCTTGAGTATGTCTTTATTAGCAGTGTGTGAACAGACTAATACAATGGGTAATTTACAAAGGAGAGAAGTTTGATGGACTTACAGTTCCACATTGTGGGAGATGCCTCAGGAAACTTACAATCATGGCAAAAGGCAAAGGAGAAGCAGGTACCTTCTTCACAGGGCAGCAGGACGTAGTGAGTGCAAGCAGGAGAAATGCCAGATGCTTATAATACCATCAGATCTTGTGAGAACTCACTATCACAAGAACAGCATAGGGAAAATGCCTCCATGATCCAATTACTTCCACCTGGTCCCACCCTTGACACGTGGAGATTATGAGGATTACAATTGAAGGCAAGATTTGGTTGGAGACACAGAGCCAAACCATATCACTGTCCAGTAGGGATAAAAGCAAGATTCAGAAACATGTGCATAGGAAGCTGCAATTTGCATTTAAAATGCCTGTGTTCAGAGCCTGATTCTAGAACAGCACATAAAAAACTGGCATCAAGAGTGAGTTGATTTGGGTAGGAATCTTGGGTATGCTGTAAGCGAGAAATGCTGTTGGTTCTAAAAAATATGTGCATACATATTTGCGATGGCTAAAAGGTGTGTTAAGTAAAATTGATGGGACTCCATTGATTTGGACTGAGCTCTTGCACTAGGCTCCAACAGACCAAATAGAATTGGAGTTACTTAACTAAAGTTTCATGTCACCAAACCAAAGTTAAATTGTTTATCTGATTTTCTGAGAAATCAGAAGAGAGATGATAGCCAAATCCCCAAACAGGCCAGTTTTAATCAGCATTATAAGGAAGTCCCTTCTGCTTTCACCATTATAAGGAAAATAACCTGAGGTAGCCTAGTGTTAACCAATCTGATTTTAAAAAAATTATGCTAACTGGGTATGGTGGCTCATGCCCGCAATCCCAGTACTTTGAGAGGCTGAGGTGGGAAAATCATTTGAGCCCAGGAGTTTGAGAGTAGCCTGAGAAACATGGCAAAACCTTGTCTCTACAAAAAATACAAAACTAGCTAGGCATGGTGTTGTGTGCCTGTAGTCTTAGCTATTCGGGAGGCTGAGGTGGGAGGATTAATTGAGGCCAGGAGGTTAAGACTGCAGTGAGCTGTGATTGCACCACTGTACTCCAACCTGGGTGACAGAGCGAGACCCTATCTCAATATAAATAAATACATAAAAATAAAAATTAGGCTGTTTCTTTGTTTCTACTTATGCTACTTTATAAATTTCGACTGTCCTGCCATGCCCAATGGTATGCCTGTCTAAATCTTTAGATGGGATGCTGTCCAATTCTTGAATCACTAATAAAAACCAATTATATCTCTAAATCCAATTTGTTGAAATTTCGTCTTTTGACCAGTGGAAACAACCCAAATATCCACTAATGGAAGAATAGATAAAAGAAAATATAATATATCCATACAATAGAATATATTTTAGCCATGCTACAACATGGATGAACCTTGAAGATATTATTCTAAGGGAAATAAGCCAGACACAAAAGGATACATATTGTATGGTTCTGCTTGTATGAGGTACCTACAGTAATCAAATTCATAGAGACAGAAAGTAGGTTAGTGATTACCAGGGGCTGGGGAAAGGGGAGAATGGTAAGCTAGTATTTAATAGGCACAGAGGATTTGGTTTGTTTACTTGTTGGTTCTTGGGACAGAAAGGTGAAAAAGTTCTAGAGATGGATAGTGGTGATGGTTGCACAACAATGTGAATGTACTGAGTGCCACTGAACTGTACACATAAACACGGTTAAAATGGTGAATTTCATGTTATGTATGCTTTACCACAATTAAAAATATGTATATGCAGTATCTTTTAAAGTTTTAAAATTTACTTTTATATCATTTTTCTTTTACTGAAGGGGATGAAAGGCATTTCTACTAAAATTATAGATGCGTTTATTATTTGAACAAGATGTATTCTACCGGTATGTCTGCTCACATATGGAATGTCATTATGTTCAAAGTAATTCATCGCAACATTGTTTGTAATAGTAAAAGTCTGGAAATAAAGTATGTTAACTAGAAGAAACTGGTTAATAAATTATATGTATCCATGCAATAGAATATAAGCAGCTAAAAAATAAATGAGGAAGATCTCTTATTTATTTATTTGAGATGGCGTTTTGCTCTTGTTTCCCAAGCTGGAGTGCAATGGCATGATCTCAGCTCACTGCAACCTCTGCCTCCTGGGTTCAAGCGATTCTCCTGCCTCAGTCTCCCAAGTAGCTGGGATTACACGCATCCATCATCACACCTAATTTTTTGTATTTTTAGTAGAAACGGGGTTTCACCATGTTAGCCAGGCTGGTCTCAAACTCCTGACCTCAGATGATCCACCTGCTTGGTATCCCAAAGTGCTGGGATTACAGGCATGAGCCACCATGCCCAGCCAAAATAATAATTATAAATATTTAGAAAGTGAAATAGGGAAAAGAGAGGAGTAATAAAGGGGATATTCAATTCATCCCTTCTACTGCTTACTGCCCCCCCATCAACTTTATGAATTTTTCAGTTTGTTTTAAATCTGAGATTAACTGAAATAAATATAAAATTACAAAAGTTATATTTCCAGCTCTTTACATGGATTAACTTAATCCTTCTAACAACCTAATGAGATAGATAGCATCATTAACATTCTCACTTTAACAAATAAGAAAACAGAGGCACAGAGAGGATAAGTAACTAACACTAGATTTCACACAGCTAGAAAACTGCAGTTAGAATTTGAACCTAGGTGGGTGTGGTGGCTCATGTCTGTAATTCCAGCACTTTGGGAGGCCGAAGTGGGTGGATCGCTTGAGCCCAGGGGTTCGAGACCAGGCTAGGCAGCATGGTGAAACCCCGTCTTTACAAAAAAAATACGAAAATTAAAAGGACATGGTGGGGTGCACCTATAGACCCAGCTACTAGGGAGGCTGAGAGGTAGGAGGATTGTCTGAGACCGAGAAATCGAGGCTGCAATGAGCCATGATTGTGCGTGCTATCAGGCTCCAGTCTAGGCAACAGAGTGCGGCCTTGTCTTTAAAAAAGGAAAAAGAAAAAGAAAGAAAGAATTTGAACCTATGTCTAAAATTTTAAAATGCCATTACGTAAATTTATATTTTACAAATTCCATCATAAGCACATGAGAATGCCTGTATCCCCATATGACGGGTAACACGGAGTTGCAGCAATATTTAATTTTCTCCCCCAGGCTAATGGAGGGGATACAGTATATGGTTTATTGCTGTTGTTTTAATTAACACTTTAACACTTGTAAATGTTTAACATTAACACGCCAGACCCTCTGCGTTTTCTCCCGTCCGCCGAGAGGGGGCGCTCGCCACAACACGCCTATTTCTTATGGTCCTAATCGGCTTCCCAGGCATAATGCGCGTGCGCATATCCTGTCCCAGGTGTCCAGCTTTGTGCCTGATCGATGTCTTCCCTGCTGCGCTCCGCGCGCAGTTTTCAGTCAGGGCGGACTGCGGAAAAAGAGCGTTCTCTGGACCCAGAACACCTCTGGGCCTCCGGGCCGAAGGGTTCTGGGAGGTCCTGGAAGGGTCTGGCGGCGAGTCGGGCAGCCCACAAGGGCGGGGAGGGCGGGGCCGGCCCCGCAGGGTCTTGGGCGTCGGTCGCCGGTGCGGCCGGAGCTGGGCGCGGAGCCCCTGACAGTGCAGGTGCGGAGGCGGCGACCCTGCCAACCGTCTGCTCCGCCGGCCCCCTACGTGTTCGTGAGGTTGCGGCAGCGGGCTGGGGATTCGGTGCTGGTTTAGGGCAAGGCACTGAGCCCAGTGTGCGGGGGGACTGGCCGGGATGGGCCGCATCAGGCGTGGGCGCCCGCCGGGGTCTGGGGGCTCAGCCTGAGCGTTTACCCCGAGGCGTGTCTGACCCACCTCAACTCTTCAGCCTAGCAGTGTTCTTTTGGGATCAGAGTGACTGCGCCTTAGAGTTCCTCCAGAACTGCAAGGGTCTCCCCTCCTTTCCGGCGAGCGTCTGAGGCGCCCCTGAATTCATACTGAGCCACAGGTTTCCTGTGGGCACATGGTTGAGAAATTCGTGTCAAACGGGGAAAAAAATCGTAAAGGACTCTAGCATGGGAGTCTGGATATGGCTTGGTGTGTGTGTGATCTTACTCCTGGGGTCCGCCTTAACTGGCAAGATGATCCTTTAAGTCATCTTGTGCATCCCTTGTTTTTAGACAGAACCACAGCTAAATCACACAAAGATCTCTGCTGTTTTTAGAGGCAGAGATTTGAAAACTTACCCTCATTTCTTGCAGTGAGGAGAGCAGCAAGCCCATGTTGACCAGTCAGTGTACTTAAGGTACCGAGAGGCAAAGAGCTGGGAGGTAGAGATTGACATTCTTTACTTGATGCACTGCCAAAGCCTAAGCTAAGAGATGTTAAAAGAGATAATGATTATTTTTTAAAAGGCATTTTGTTCTCAAAAGCTTTTGGAAATTCGTGGTTAAACTTCAGAATATTGCGGAGCCTTTAATATGCCAATAACATTTACCATGAATCTCCAACTGGGGGTGTGTAGAATTTCCCAAATTTTACTAGGATATACTGTTATTCTTGGGTGATGACTCTGGTTAACATTTGGAACCGTTTGGGAATTGGAGTTCCAGAATTAGAAATTCAGAGTTTAGAAGAGGCAGTGTGGGTCAGTGCTTTTTGAATGTTAATGCCGTGCACGTGTAATGGCATCTCGTTACAGTACAGATTCCGACTGATTCTGCATTTCTAACAAGTTCCCAGGTGATGCAAATGCTGCTGGCCCATGGAACATAATCTGAGTAGCAAAAGTGTAGATCACTGGATTGAAAGTTAGAGACCGTGTTTTCCAGAACAGACTGTGCTGCCTTGAGAGAGTCACTGCATCCTAAGGTAGCAGTTTGGACTAGAAGATCTCTAACATTTCTTTCAGATTTAAAATTCTGTGAGTCTAGTCCCATTACCCCTATAGTAGTTGAATTCTATCTAAAATATTCTTGCCAATTTGGCAAATTTTGCAGTTTGGCTTGAACATTTATAATAATGGGGAATTACCTACATATAAGGCATCTCATTTTATTCTTTGGCTCAAGAAGGAAGTTCTTCGTGTTGCTGAAATGCATGTCTGCAACTTCCACGCTGTTGGTCCTAGATTATCTCTTAATAATCAAACAGGAAAAAAGTGTTATCCGCTTTTCTAAAAAGTTGACTCAACGTATTAGATGACAGCTGTGCCTACTATATGCCTATTTTAAGCGGAATTGCCTTTAACTCTTCCATTATGTTTAAGAAATCCCTTAAATTTGTCTTGTTCTGTGTGGAGTGTAGTGGGGTTTTGGTTGGGCTTTGAAGGATGGGTGTGGCTTGCAAGACTAGAAAAATATCCTAAGCAGCCGACAGTGGTGCAGAGATGACACTGCATTTGTCAAATCCAGGATTGTTTGATTATGGTAATAAATGAGATATTGATGAAAGATGTCAGGCAGATGGGTGTAGGGACGAAGCAGTATTTTAGCAGATGTATTTGTTTTACTGTGATTAAAAGGTGGTTGGAACTGGGGAAGGAGGGAGGCAGGGAACTGGATAGGCTTCACATAGCAATATTAGAGGATTTAGGTTGATGATAATAATGGCTTATATTTATGTATAACACTTTACAGATTACAGAACTTTTCACAGGCATGATCTCATTTGATTTATTATTCCTACGAGGTAGGCAGAGCAGCTGTTATGCTGTTTTACAGATGATATGCCAAAGAGAGTAAATGATTTGCCTTAATTTTCAGAGCTATTACATGGCAGACTGAAGTAATGATTGTGATAATGGAGGAGAAAGGAAAGATGCAGGACACAGTACTAAGGACAAATTGATAAGTGGGGCCTGACTGACCACGAGGGCACAAAGGAGAAGAAATTGTTAGGGAAGAGTCAAAGTAGTTGGGTGAATCATAATACCACTGAAAACTGCCATTCTGGGTTTTACTCTGCTAGCTCTGTGATTGCTAGTAGCTGCTTGGAGTTATAGGTTGAGAAGGATTATAGTAGATGATTCCCAGGTTGCTTGGCTTGTCTATAGCTACTAGATGATCCTGGGGGACTTGGGCTATCTGTCCCATATGAAGAAAAATAGGAATTGGGTCCTCAGTGTCCCCTGAAGAGGTTAAGAGCTAAAATATTGACTGATTCAAATCTATATTAAGGTCCTTGCCATCCTGAAGACTCTGACTTTGGCTTTATATCATTTTGCTTTTGAGATTCAGTTGAATGGGGTCAAGGAACAGATTGGGTATTTAGTCTGGCCTCCCCAAGGGCTTCACTACAGCAGAGCATGGGCCCTTGCTGCCCCCAAATCCTCCTTAATGCTGTTTCCCAGGAGATCAGCACCTCACCTAGAGCTTTCTCTGTGGTTCTTTTACCCTGGAAGTATACAAGATTGAGATTTAGCATCACTATCAAATTCCGTAGAACCTAGAGCTGTTCCTGCACTTTTAGTTTCTTAGGCTCCTATCTGGAGTGGAAAAAGCCACGTTTACTGAGGGGTGGGGGAGAGATGTGTGTGTGCATGCACATGTGCACATGACTGGTAATTTCCCCAATGGCAGTGGTCTTCAAGAGTGGAGATACACTCCGGAAAAGCTGTCAGAGCCAATTCATATCCTGAGCGTGTTGTTGGTATAGGCATCTATTCAACATTGAGTGTCTTCTCTGTGCAAAGCGCTATGTTGAGTGCTTAGATACTGAGATGGATAAAATCCTCTGTCCTGGAGGAATTCATAGTAGAGTAAGAAATGATATTTTAAATAAAATGTGGTATTTAAATGGAGATATGTCCCAAATGCCGTGTGAGGGCAGAGGAGGGAATGGCTAGCTGTACATGGAGAAGTCAGGAGAGTCCTTAGGAAAGAGGTGAGAATTGGGCTGAGCCTTGAAGGGTGAGGAGGAAGAATGGTCCTGGTGACATTTGTAACATTTGCAGATGCATAAGGGGAAAGGCAGATAGATCCAAGTGGCTGGAATAGAAGAGAACTTTGGTGGTTGATGTGACTAGATTCATAATGAAGCCACATTGTTTTATTTTGTTTGTTTAGAGATGGGGTATCACTATGCTGCCCAGGCTGGAGTACAGTGGCTATTCACAGGCAAGATCATCACGCACTACAGCCTTGAACTCCTGGCCTCAAGTGATCACCCTCCTTACCCTCCTGAGTATAGGTGGGTCTGCAGGCTGCTGCTGTGCCAGTTTGAGGCCAGTTTTTTTTTTTTTTTTTTTTTTTTTGGAGATAGAGTCTCGCTCTGTCACCTAGGCTGGAGTGCAGTGGTACGATTTTGACTAATGGCAATCTCCTGAGTAGCTGGGACTACAGGTATATACCACCATGCCCAGCTAATTTTTGTATTTTTAGTAGAGACAGAGTTTCACCCTGTTGGCCAGGCTGGTCTCAAACTCCAGTCCTCAAGTGATCTGCCCGCCTTGGCTTCTCAAAGTGTTGGGATTACAGGTGTGAGCCACTGTGCCTGGTCAAGGCCAGGTTTTTAATGGCCTGTAGTGCGGTGCTAAAAAGATTTCATTTTGTGGGCAGAGAAGCCACTGGAGGCTTTTAGGCAGGAAAATGACATGATTATATTTGGGGAAGCTAAAGTGGAAATAAACTGAAAGGGAAGAACCTAGTTCAGGGTCATTGGGGGTCTCTTGTAATATCATAGACATGGTTTAGAGCTGAACTAAGGATTAGGTCGGTGGAAATAGAGACGACAGGATGAATCTGAGAGAGATTGGAGAAACACAATTAACCAGATACAATGACTGAATTGGTTGTTGAGAAGAGAGAGGGAGTGGTTGTGGATGACTCAGTTTTCTATTTTGAGTGGATGGTGTTGCCAGTAGCAAAGAGGGAATATAGAAGAGGAATTTTTTTGAGGGGTGGGGGAGATACCAAGTGTGTTTTGGGTCATACTGAACTTCAGGGCTCTGTGACAGTTAGCAGACAGGGTGAGATATGAGTCTGAGGTTCAGAAGAGTTTCTGTCTAGGGGAGGTAAGTATGGGTGGTAGTTGAAGTTGTGGGAATGGATGAGCTCTCCCAGGCATGCTTATAGAAGGCTGAAAATGACAGAGGAGATGAGGATCGATAGAAGGCTGAAAATGACAGAGGAGATGAGGATCGACGTGCAAGGGTAAGAGAGAATGTTGTCCAGGAAGCTAGGAAAGGAGAAAATTCCAGGAAAAGGATTGACAAATCTCATTTGCTACAGGAAGGTCAAGTTGGAATGAGCTTCGGAAATGCATTTCGAGGTTGTGTAGAACATTATGGTCACTAGGGCTCTTTTTAAATGTGAGCAGCTTCAGTGCAGTGGTAGGGATGGAGCCAGATGGCAATGGATTGAGAAGTAGATAGAAAGTGAAGATAGAGATGTGTACTCACTTTGAATAGTTCAACAGAGAAAGGAAGAATACAGAATGATGGCAAGTTGTGGAGGAGGTAGCAGGGACTGGTTTTTCCTAGAAGGGCAGAGTCTTGTATATGGGTTTTCTGGTGCCTGTAAGATCCAGTAGAGAGGGTGCAATGATGGCACAAGAGAAAAGATGATGCTAAATCAGGTTCTCAGAGGAGAGGGGAGGGGGTGGGCCCTGAAAAGAAGGGGATAGCATTTTCTTTAAAGAGGAATTTAGGAAGAAAGGAAGGAATTTAGGAAGAAAGAGCTAATGACAGATGCATGCAGATATATCTAAATTTACAAAGGAATTCTTTCTTAAGAGGACCAGTTTTTTTTTTTCAGTAAGGTTATCTGCTGAGAGATGGGGATGCTAGTGTTGGCTTGGGCAGGAGTAAGGACTTCAAAGTGGTAGAGGAAGCTTGAAACAACTGTTAAGAGGAAAGAGGGAGACAGTAGAATTGAAATAACCTCCAAGATTGTTGAGTACCCTCTGAATAGAAATCCTATACTATAGGCCTCCCCTTCATCTTTCTCATAATAATATTGGCTGACATTTATTGAGTGCTTTATACGAGGCACATTCTAAGTGCTTTTCAGGCATTCTTATGTGATTTTTGTAGCAATCCTGTTAGAAAGTTATTGTTTTTATCTCTTTCTTCCGGAAGTGGAAATTGAGGCATGGAGGATTAGTAGTACTTGTATTTCATTAATCTCTTCTGCAGAATGGATTCCTTCTCCTGAGGCATCGGAGAAGGCAGAAATTTAATCCCAACTCCTAGTTTCTGGACCCTGAGAGCCTAGAGTCTAGGGTTGCTAAGGAGGGAATCTTACCATGCCAGTTTGTGGGCATGATGGTGGCATGGAGGGGCAGGGCAGTGGGATCGGTGTTGCTGTCAGCTTTTGACAACTACATAGGGAAAGTCTGACATTCTTGAGTGATTTTTCCAGCATCCTGACTAGAGAGACAAGTGACTGATAGTGATTTGTCAGGTATTGTGGTCTGAGATTGTGTCACCTGAGATGGTAAATAAGAAGAGAGACCTTGTCCCTGTTTCTATCGCCTAGAAAAAGAGAATTTTTTCTTGGCAGAGAGACTAGGCAGATCTAAAACCTTATATAATAACATGGTTATTAACTCACCTTTTGTGTTTTCTCAGTTGGTGTGACAGATACAATTTGTAGGTAAGCTGTATACCTGACTTGAGTGAAAGGATAGAGTGATGGGATGGCATGGATGGAGGAGAAACGGACTTACCTTTTCCTGCTGCAGCCACTGAAGCATCATCTCTGTGTCCTTCCTTTTGAGGTTGCCATGGATACGCCTTTGCATGGTGGTTTGTGGAGATTGATTTCCATTATGATCAGATGATGACGTGGGTTTAAAAAGAGAAAGGATGGAATGCTCTGCTTTTGGGGAGTGGCCGGCGAGCTGCCCAAAAGGCAGAGCCCAGTATAGCCGATGGGGCTGTGGCTTTGTTGGCTGCTTTGGCTTTTGCTGAAGTTGTGAAATGGTGCATCTCTCTCTTTAGAGCGCAGGCTCAGGGTTCCTGTCTACAGGGTCCTAGTGCTAGGAACTTGCTGGTTGATTCAGGGGGAGAAATCAGCAGGAACTTCAAACAGGCTAAGTAGGACTTCTGATACCTCTGAGAGGATTGTAGTTCTTGAGTACAGGGCTGAGTGCCTGTTGCCTTCCTGCAGAAGTTCCTTTATTAAAGATAGTGAAGCATATAGCATGGCTTTTCTTCTTGACTCTTAGAGGTCTAGGCCTTTGGAGGTGGGCCTGGAAGTCACCGGATATTTCTGGGGGGGGGAGGACATTTTGAGATGGAGTAGAGCTGCATTCAGAGTGGGAGTGGGTTTGTAGACATTTCTGAGGATGAGGAGGAGCTGGAGAAGTGAAGAACGTCCGTTGAGGGTATAGGCCCTATCTGTATGAAATCTGTAAGGCAGATAGTGAGTAGACTTGGGAACAAAAAGCTCTGTGCACTTTGTCTTCTGGCGTCCTGTGGATGTCTGGAATCTAGCTTTCCAAGCTTCCAGTCCCCCAGCCTCCATTTACCACTCAGGAAGCAGACATTTTCCCTTTCTGAGTCCTGAAGGACTTAGGTCTACACTTATCTCTTCTTTATTAGTGCTTTCAGACATGTATGGTTTTGCCTTGCTGTCGGTTTCAGACAAGTTCCTCTAAGAGTGGGAAATCAGGGAAAGCAGACAGCTGGGTTAGCCCAGGATCAAGATTTGATAAGGTGAGACAAGAGGAGATCAAGGTATCAATGGATGCTGAGGTGCTAGTAAAAAAAAAAAAGGTAGAAATGGTTCAGACACGGGAGAAATGGTAGAGGTGGAAAAGAGGCTTTTCCTCATCACTTTCTCCTTTTTAGTTCCCCAAAATCTTGTTTTCCTATAATTTCCTGAAATTTCTCAAAGACTGTTGGCAACTTATTTATCAGACATAGAGATTTTTTCCCTCCTCTCTTCCCATTTGTCTAGGTATTTTAGTGGTATTTAATATCACTGGAGAGGGAGAGGAAAATGGATTAGAAATCTGAGAGGTGTCTGTCTCTTCCCTGGCTGAGGTAACATGAACCCAGGATTGTCCTATGGGATGTGGGCCAGGGCCCAGTAATGCTGTGGAAGGAGCGCCTGCCTGCAGAGATATTCAGTGTGCCTGTCTGCCATTTTTTGGCTATGAGACTTGGGCAAGTCATTTGACTTGTGAGACTCAGTTCTATCAATTGTAGAATGGAGAGAATGGAATCTGTTTTGGCTATATCATAGGTTCATGTTTGAAGGAGATAGTGAAGTACATGTATTAATATATACCATTAAGTTTTCCCCAGAGAAGGCCCTAAGAACAGGACTCATTTTCTCTCTCCTGATATTTTGTTTCCCCTCCCATTTCTCAAATTCTGTTAATGTTTCAATTATTATATTTCTCATGCTTGAAGACTCCTGAGTTTATTTATTCATGTGCTTGTTTGTGCATTCATTGACCCATCTATTTATCCTTGCAACATTTGAGTTCTCTTAAAAGAATGCAAGTCATCATTGATGTTCTCTTAAAAGAATGAATGAGGATGTTTTCTGCCATTTCTTGAGCACACATTGTGGTAAATGCTTTACGTAAATCTTATTTAATCTTCAAAATGTCCCTGTGAGGTAACATTATTTCTTCCTTTTTGCAGTTGAGGTAACTGGGGTTCAGAAAGTTAAATATCTCCCTCAGAGGTGAGGAAATAGGAGAACCAAAGGTGTATTCAGGTCTGCCTCCAGAGCCCATGCAGGCCCACTGCCTGTTTCCTCATGTCTGATCTATTACAGGGCCTTTTCAGGGCTTTTTTCAGTGCTGTCTCTGAATTGGCCTCTTTATTCTCTCTCTCCTGATCCTGGTTCAGACCTTCCTTACCCTGTGTTCATTATTGCAGCAGCCTCCTTGCTGTTATTCCTGTCTTTGCCGGGTTGCTCCTGCCTGCACTCCATCCTGCAGGTGTCATCAGTTTGATCTTCCTAAAATAGTTTTCACTGTGCAGTCTCCTGCTCAGAAACAAGACTGCCTTCCTGTTATTACTGGATCAAGTCCATCTGTGTCTGCCAGATGTTAAACTCCTTGCCTTCCCACAGTTACCTCCCAGTACATTGCAGTGTTAAGATGTTTATTTATTCAATAAACATTTGACCATGAGCTACTTACTGGCTGTTGGATCATAAAGAGGAAAAGGTATGGACTATGCTTCAAAAGGCTTGTAGTTTGATAGAATAACTCATCTAGAATTCATCACTTCAGCTAAGCTAGTGTTCTTTACTATTCCCTAGTCAAGCAAAGTTATTTGTCTCTATTCATACTGTGTTCACAACTTCTAAGGCTTTGTAGGCCTTTCCACATATTTTTTGAAATCCCCATAATTCAAGGCATGCTTAGGTACCCCCTTTCTTTCTAGTTTACCTCTCTCCTGTCTATAATTTATGATAGTATTTATTGTGTAGATGTATATACCATTTGGTATCATGATAGGTAATTATTTGCACTTCTGTAATTTCTGTACTTTTCTTTTGTTTTCAAGGTACTTTTTTTGTTTTTTCTGAGTCTCACTCTGTCACCCTGGCAGGACTGCAGTGGTGAGATCTTGGCTCACTGCAACCTTCACCTCCCAGCTTCAAGCGATTCCATGCCTAAAGCCTCTCAAGTAGCTGGGGTTACAGGCATGTGCCACCACACCCAGCTAATTTTTGTATTTTTAGTAGAGGTGGGGTTTTGCCATGTTGGCCAGGCTGGTCTTGAACTCCTGGCTTTAAGTGAGCCACCTGCCTTGGCCTCCCAAAGTGTTGAGATTACAGGCATGAGCCACTGTGCCAGACCTACAAGGTACTTTTATATGCTTTAGCTTATTTGAACCTTATAATACTGATATAGATATGGCAGATATTATTTCCATTTCATAGGAAAATAAACAAATTCCAAGAAGTTAGGGGACTGTTGATACCTATGTGGCTAGTGAGTTGTAAGGCTATTTTTAGATCTGAGCTCTTTTGAATCTTTGAAGACAGTATGGTCTACAGGAAGACGACGGCCTTAGAAGCCTAGAGATGTTTGTGGTAATGGTGAGGCGTAGTAGAAAGCACAGAGGGCTCTAGGTCAGGTTGCTTGCAGTTTTGGCTCTACTCCTCACAATCTGTGTAACTTCAGGGAAGTTGCTCAGTTCTCAAAGCCTCAGTTGCCTTGTCAGCATCATCCCTGGCCAACCTCTCAATGGGGCTATTGTAGTGTCTATATATGATGACATTGTTCTTAGCTAACTTTTATTTAGAACGTATTAAATACCAGGCAGTGTCTGAATGCTTCATATGGGTTATCTTAGCTAATCCTCACAATACCTCTCTGAGATATGTTCTTTGTTACTTCCCTATTGACAGATATGGAAATTGAGGCATAGAGATGTTAAGTAACTGGACCAAGTTTATGTAGCTACCAAGTGGTAAAGCCAGGAAAGTGGCATAAGTCTAGAACCAGTACTCAACCATGGTACTATAAAATGTATTCTTTTAAGGTATCCTGTAGACTGTAAAGTGCACCGCGCATGTGAGGTCCAGGCTGCAAAGATGTGCCTGGCCCTGGCCATCTGTGTAATGGTGAATAGGAAAGGGAGGGGGCAACATGGAGATTTTGCAGGGAGGAGAGAGATGATTTCCTAGGGGGTCTGGCCAGGACTGAAGATATGGAATTGTGTTTTGGGCCATATTTCTGAATGTTGGCTGTCATTCTACTGTTGGGCTACCTGGCCTATCTTAGAAAGAGGACAGAGTGGGGTGAAGTCACTGTCCTGCCAGTGAAGTAAGCCCAGTGCAGAAAAGACAGGTGTCCCTAGGCCCAAGTCAACTAGATCCATACCATACTCAGTGGAGCCGTAAGTCAGACCCCAGGCCAACCTTGTTGGCTGTGTAGGGGCAGGGACCCTGGTCTGATGGTTCCTAGCCCATGTTAGATGTTTAAGTGAATGAAAGCAGTATGGTTAGTCACTTGGAGACCTCTCATTAGAATGCATAATCTCATTAAATTAAACAGTTTTAATTATAAAAGTAATACATAGTTATTGAAGAATTTTTGTGAAATACAGAAACACAGAAAATAAATCATCTCTGGATCTGAGATGCTAGGAGGCAAGGCCAAGAGTGCTAGGGGCAGATGGCTGAGGTGGACTGGGCCTTGTGCTGCAAAAGGAAAGAAGGGCTCTCTGCTTTTGACTATACTGCCTTTAGTAATCCAGTTGAGTCTGATACTCTTGAGGTTTACAACCTGGTCCCTTATAACAACCATAAAGGATGAAGTGTGACTATGGCAACCTTTGCTAGCCTTGTGGAGGCGGGGTAGGGTACTTGGCTTGCTTTGCTATGTGTGTGAAGTTGCCTCCATTACTGCCCTTCCCTTGCTGCCTATTTGGCAGGGCCTGTCACCTCTGGCTTAGTGTGAGATTGAAATACAAGCCCTAATCACGTGAATTTGGACCCTGAGTCCAGAGTTTGGAGAAGGAAGGGAGAGAGAAGAGCACCAGAAAGGTGAATGAGAAATCCTTATATTCGCTCTGTGGAGGCTCTAGGCAGCTGATCACTTTGAAGTGTCACTTGATGCTTGTGGGCCTGCTGAGGCCTTACATCCTGGGGGAGAGGGGGACAGTAATGGTGAGTGGGTACAGACTAGGAGGAACTATCAAGACTGCTCCCAGCCCTAGGACAGTGTACTGTAGAGGTGAGTGCTGACTGTCTGTGGCGTGGGCACAACCCTTAGTCTCTGGCCCAGGTGAAGCAGGGGGGCACTAGGACCCAGAGGCTAGCACGGTTCCTGACAAGTCTAGAGCAGCACTAGCGCAGAGTGAGACTCATCAGCTGGCAAGCAGGATTCTGTGTCTCTGGGTTCAGGAATCCTCGGGCAGCAGAGGGGACTTGCTCCTTAGCCCCTATCACTGCCCCCACCCCTACCCGTGTAGGCCACCGAGTGAGGCCCATGGACTGGGGAGGGCTGTGCCTGACGACTCCTGTGTCCCTCCATGAGGGCCCAGCGCCCTGACCCTCCTGCCTAGGTTTCTACCTTTTCTCTCTGTCTTTGGCCAGCTGGGGGAGGGGGTAGAGGCCGGGTGAGCAACATGGCACAGAGCAAGAGGCACATGTACAGCCGGGTAAGTGGCCCTAATCTGAGATGGCCCTGGAAGAGCTGCTGGGGAAGGCCTGGGTGCCTGTGGACATCATTGCTGTGGGGGCTGGGGAGATAGGCTGGAGCTCAGCTAGGGGCACTCAGACTGTGTTTTCTAAGGAGCCCTCAAAGCCCTGGTGATGTATGGCTGGACAGGCTTCCCTTTTCAGAGTTGAGCCCTAAATGGGGACTAGCAAGGCCTGGCCTCTGACTCTAATTGGCCCTCATTACCAGGGGTTCCTGAGGTGGGCCAGGCTATCCTGGGGACTCAGAATGGGGATGATGGGTCAGAGAGGTCTTACAGTGAAGTCTTTCCTAAGAGCTGTTTTATTATATGTTACTTGCTTTCTTTCTCTTCTGAGACTGAATCTGTAGCTACTGTTGTGGCCCCCTGGTTCTGAGAGGCTTATTGGGGTTGGAAAGTGGGGGAATCTTTGGCTTTGGGTTCAGCCTTTTATGTCACTGGCAATTCCTTTTATTGTCAGATCTATGAGAGCCATCCTGCTGTCCCAGGTGTGATTTGGGGTCCTGGAGCCTCTGAGAACTATATCCTCACCCTCCTGGATGAGCTCTTTGGGGAAGGGAATTAGGCAATGACAGGCTGGGAGGTGTCCTGGCTCTTCCTTGGCTCTGCCAGGGCTCCCTTCTGAAGCTATTATAAATGGGAGTATCAGAAGGGACCTCCATGGAGTCTTTAGGATGATGGTATCACTTCATTATGCCTCATTCATGTGTTTGCTGCAAGGCCCCTGGTTCATGGAGTTGCTATTGATAAAAGTGACTTCAGTGTGATTTTCTTCTAAACCTTGGGCCTATTTGGGACCTAATTTCATATTGTGTTCAGTCATCATGGGTGTGCCAGAGGCTGAGAGCTGTCCAAGGACAGTGCCTTAGTCTATTCTTTTCCTTTGCCCATCTGTAGGGTGATAAACCATTCATTTGGACCACTGAGCAGAGTCTTGGGGACAGAGTGAGGGGTCGATCCACCCAATTTACTTGGCCTGTGTTTTCCTTTTTATAGCAACATAGTATGGAGAAGAATCTCTAGAGCTTGCAGGTAGGGAGTTGACCAAACAAGACTCAGGCCAGGTAGAAAGGAGTTGAATGGTTGAATGGGCTGTGGTGAGGCATCTGGGGTATCATGGTGGATATGTGGATGGGGGTGGGAGGAGTCAGATCAGGAAGGAGAGGTGGTGACTTAAGGGTCTGGAAGGAGGCACAAGTGTGTGCCTCTGACAGGGTGAGGCCTAAGAAAACCATTTGAAACACAGAGGAGACAAGTGACAGTGGAAAGGGAAACAGGATTCTGTAGGGTCACCCACTAAATTGCCTGTCTTTCCAGCTCAGGCTCTTGAGTCAGGGCATTGGGTTGTGGGAAGCCTGGTCTAAACTGAGTTATTTGCTTGAGCTTAATTCCCCTCCTGAGAGGAGAATTAAGAAGGCAGTGCTTCTGAGAAAGCAGCCATGTGGTGACATTCACAGACTGATCAGTGAATTCTGATTTGTTAAAAAATTTAAATATAAATGCTTAAAAATTCTAGCACATTCCAGAGGAATTTGGAGAAGTCTTAGAACATCACTGACATTTTTTCGAAGGGAAATTTCAGGGTCCACCTAATCCTGCATATGGGGTTTAGGAAAATGACTCTGGTTGTTTTTCAGTCCAGCATCCTGGCTGAGACATTTCTTACACATGAGGACGCCATCCTTGATCTGAGGCCTCTAACTGTCTATATTTGCCTGTATCTTTCTTTCAGACACCCAGCGGCAGCAGGATGAGTGCAGAGGCAAGCGCCCGGCCTCTGCGGGTGGGTTCCCGTGTAGAGGTGATTGGAAAAGGCCACCGAGGCACTGTGGCCTATGTTGGAGCCACGCTTTTTGCCACTGGCAAATGGGTAGGCGTGATTCTGGATGAAGCCAAGGGCAAAAATGATGGAACTGTCCAAGGCAGGAAGTACTTCACTTGTGATGAAGGGCATGGCATCTTTGTGCGCCAATCCCAGGTACTCATGCCCTTCTGTGTGTGTGCATATCTGTTGCATGTGCAGCTGATGTGTTGGTACTTCCTTTTCCTGAGCATGGGCATAAGCCTCTGGTTGGGAGAGTGGAAGGTAGTGGGGGAGGGAAGACTGGAGATCCATCCTTAGCGAAGCTGCCCTGTACTCTTGGCTTGCTTGAGGCCTGAGGAGGGACCCATATTACAGCCATCCTTGATCTGGTTATATTGAATCTATTCTGTGGCCTCAGATCCAAGTATTTGAAGATGGAGCAGATACTACTTCCCCAGAGACACCTGATTCTTCTGCATCAAAAGTCCTCAAAAGAGGTAACAACCACCCACTTAGAGTTGCCTCCCCATATCCAGGAGGAGTCCCCAGAACTTCTCCTCATGACAGGGGGCCACAGTGGATCCTAAGATTTTTTTTCCCCATCACCACTGTATTCCCTTATATCTCCCCAATCTGACCATGATGTTCTCTGCCCCTACCTCTCTATACAAGTGCACACTTTGTTTCTGTTTGCTTTCTACAGAGGGAACTGATACAACTGCAAAGACTAGCAAACTGGTGAGTGGTTTGGGGGTGAGAATGGGGAATAATGGAGGGGAAGGAGAAAGATGTGGGATAACCAGTGCCAGGCAGGTAGAAGTAGTAGGTGAGTCTGAGTTGCCTTCCAGTCTCTCCAACTTCCCTAAGAAGGAGGCTTTCTTTCTTTTTTTTTTTTTTTAATCTGGTTGCAGGTGGGCTACGGCCAAAAAGGGCATTAGCCAAGAAGGAGGCTTTCTGGGGATGAATTGCTGCATTAGAGTTACAGTGAAGGTGGCAGAAGGGAAAAACTCCACCTTCACTGTAGGCTCCAGAAGTTCAAGGTCAAATGAGATTGCGCTGAGGGTGGTAGGAGGCACAGGTCTGACCCCAGTAGTGTAGTCAACTTCTACCTTTTGGTACCCAAAGATGCCAACATCTAAAGGGTCTGAGGGTAAGGTTAAGGTAGAAGGTAGAGGAAGAAGGAACTCTCCTATTCACAAGTGAATGGCAAGGAGCTGGGCCCTCTGCCTCCTGTTTTAGGCTATATGCAGAGGGTGCATCCTAGTTCTTCCCTGCTACTCTGTGCAGTGTGTGTATGAGGTGGGGCTGCAGACTCTGCACCTTCTCTGGGCCAAGGTGTGGACATCCTGGAAGCTGATCTTTGAGGGACTACTCATCATACCCTGACTTCCCCTACCCCCACCTAACCTGTGTATGCCTCAGTTGGTCTTAACACCTATGTCTGGGACATCTGTTCTCTAACTCTGCCCTTTCCTACTCCTCATGCAGCGGGGACTGAAGCCTAAGAAGGTGGTGTGTTTACTCTTTGTGCCTAGGTGGGTGGGGGCCATGAGCCCCCTCCCCAGCTGTCCTGCATGTCCCTGGACTGCTGCATGCATGTGTGTGTGACCTTGGGCTGGGATGGCCAGAGGAAATGATGGCCTTGGCTTTCAGAATTCCTTTGAAGGGTGCAAGAACATCAGGCTCAGTGTCCAGGCCCAGGTAGCACTCATTAGGGATGATTCTCTCTGCCCCAGGACTCCAAGTCAAAGATTCCCCAGTCAAAAACTGTAATCATTTGACTGTAAATAGCAGCAGCATGAAATAGATCATTTACTGGATTACAGTGTGTTCTCACTTAGCCCAACCTTGGAAGACCATGGAAGGATAGGCTGGGGAAATGGGGTTGAGGAAGGTACCAAGTGAGGGGTTTTGCAAGGAGATGGGAGGTCAGGGAACAGAGCATAGAAAGAACAGTCCTGAGTTGGAAAATCTAAGAGCCTTCATGTGCCTGCTTCTGGATGGGCACTGCCATAAATACCCCCACACCCTGCAACTCTGCCCCATCAGTCTATGCCTGCCTCCTCCTCCTTCTGGTGGTGTGCCTGAGGTCTACCTCTTACCCCTTGCAGCCTTTCATTAACCATCATTGGAGTGGGACTCAATCGTGCCACCTCCCCTCCCCACCACAGACTCTTTAAACTCTTAAAGTGCCATGACCACTTCCTCATACCAGACCCTTCCTTGGGCCTGTGCCCAAGTTGTCTTTGACCTGCATGTGCCTGTCTGGCCTGTATGTATTGTGCTGTATGTACAGTTCTGTGATTTCCTTGTCATCAGCCTTTCTTAGGTTTTTCTGACATTGCATGGAGAGCTGCTGGATTGGGGCTGTGGGAGGGGAGAGGAAAACATTTCCTTTTCAACTCCTGATTGGTGATGGGTCCTCACTTTGGAGTCTTGCCATGGTAGAGACAATGCCAGTACTTGCTTTGGGTGCTGGTTCCTAGTGGGAATGGGGATATAAGGAAAATAATGCTGTGAAGGATCCTAGGCTCATTTCAGAGTCATAGAAACTTGTCTTTGTCCTTTGACTATTGTCTCCTGGTTGGGACTTCCATTTCACCTCAGGCCTTGAATAGAGAAGAGCATGAAACAATGGTCTGATATGGATGGAGTTCTGGCCACAGCCTGGTTTAACCCTGGGCTGGGGCCCGAGCAATGCCCAAATTTAGGGGCTTGGGTAGCTGTCTGGGGAAATGTGGCAAAGCCCAGCCTAGGCCACTCATGCTGCCCTTCTGTGCTCATATTGGACAGTGTCAATCAGACAGTTGAGTACCGCCACCCCCAGGTACCCCAGTCGTCCTATTCAGTGGTTTTTTCAAAGCAGATCACTTAGTCTAGGGCCCCTGCTCTCACCCATGTGGATCAGGGAGCTAGTTCCAAAGTGAAAGAATGTGCTTGGAAGGGGAAGACAGAAGAAAACTCAGATGTCTCTGCAAAGTGCTTAGTTGTTTTTGAAAGCCCTTTAGAGACAGGCTTTAACTTGTCTACAACCAGGGGATGGCTGGAGAGGAACCCAATAGTCGTTAGAGCTGCTGCCACCCAGATGCATGTTCTCCAGGATTTCTTAGTCACTCTGTGTGCTCTTCAGAGCTGAGGCCTGTTGCTAGAGGGGCACTCTAGATGTGTGTGCCAGATGGGAGACCGTAAAGGTGTTGCCAGGGTGTATAAGAGACAGAAGTGGAGTTAATGGGGCTGTGGGTGGGTGTGGTGGGGAGAGTGTGAGTAGGAGAGAGACTTCTGGAGCAGAGAGGCCCTGTGTCCCTGCCCAGTGATGCTCTGGCCCCATAGAATGCCATTTCTGGGATAGCCCCTGGCCCAGTTTTTTGGATCACACTCTTGGGGGTGGGCAAGGGAGGGAACGGAGGAGCCAGAACCTGTTCTTTGGAGAAGGAAGCAAGACAATCTCTGCGCAAGACCGTCATGAGGAGGAGGAGCCAGCAAAGCCCTAGATGGTTGCTAGGTGACTGAGGAGCAGTGGCTCCACCCCCATGGAGCAGAGGAGGGTGGGTGCATGACGTCAGGTAGAGCTGGTGCTGCGGCCACTGAGGCTGCCATCAGCCTAAGCTGGTGAACTGGGCCAGGCACCGCTCCGGTGCCTGCCGGAGCCTGGCGATCCCGCTGCACATCTGCGGGGGCCTCTGTGTCAGAGTGGCGGCGGTTTGCAAGCTGGGAAGCTGCCGCACCGGGAAGCTGAGGCTGCATTGTTGGGATTTGATGCACTAATCTCCTGTCTCCGCCGCCTTTCCCTCTGTTCGGTCTTTTGCCCTCCCTCCCTTCGTCTGTCCTTCCTCCGTGTGTTTGTCTATCCTCCTCTGTCCCTCCTCTTTCCTCTCCTTGCTTTCTTTGGTTTTCTGCAATGATGAGACAGGCACCGACAGCCCGAAAGGTACTATTGCTTGCTCTGGTCCTGCTGCTGGGTTGCCAGGGCAATGGTGGCAGCAGGCTGCTGGGGTGGGGGTGGGGGCTGATTGACTTCATCTGTCTACCTGGACAGGGGAGGCGGGTGAGGATGAAGGTGGGGTTAGGGAGAAGTATGTGTCCCCACTATGCCCCACACCCTGGGCATTTGCTTCCTGCCTTGCCTGCTTTTGGCTCTGACTAAGTCTGTGTTCCAGGCCTTATATCCGGTGGTCTCACGGGCTTGGGCTTCAGGCAGTCTGTACTGCAAACCGGCTCTGGGAGGGTTTCCTGTGGTAGAACCTAGGGAAGCAGGCCCAGGTACCTCAGTGCCTCCAACAGGCCTGCCTGCCTCACCCAGCCTTTACTAGAATACCTCTCCGTTGTCCTCTCTGCATCCCCCAATCCCCAGGGTTTGTATCAGGGCACTTTACCAGGATAAATTCTAGGTATGGGGACTGTAGAATAGTTTTTGACCCACAACTACGAAGCTTAGTCCAGGGGAGGAGGGGTGGGAATTGGTTTTCTTGGCCTCAGTGTATCCTGGAAATAGGGCCGAAGCCAAATCTTGTCTTGGCTAGAGCAGTGAGATACTGGGTAGCAAGAACACTATTTGGAAATTGAAGTTAATTGTCTGCTTACCACTTTGCAGTAACCTGAAGGTTTTGAGATTCGGTTTAGGGCTGTAGTTTCTCTGTGCTGCTGCCCACCCCCACCTCCTTTCCTATAGCTGGGTGGGGTTACTTTGCTGAGCTCTGGGCTTCTGCTAATGGAATATTCATGGTCCTGACACCTGAGCCCTCTTCCCTAGTGATCAGGACTGCTGCAGGATCTGGTTCTGGGGAAGGGGGTTATAGGGAGGGAGAACAGCAGTGTTGTTCTGCCCTAGGGACCTGATCTCCCATTTCTGGGCTTAGATTACTCTTGTCACATGGGGTTTCTAGGGAGTTCTGTATAGAGTCTAGCACTTGAAGGAAGAGGCTGACCTGGGAAAGTCCTTGGGAGTGGTGACTGGGCGGGGCCTCTGGCTCTGGACTGGAGTGGGAGAGATCTTTCGCGGGAGGACTGGTCTCTCGAGACCTTCTCACTAGCTGCTTCCTTGTTCTATGGCTCAGCCTAGAGATGGACATCTGGGATTTCCAGGGTGTCTAAAGGGGTGAGGCTGCAAGGGTTGGACAAGGGTGGGAGCAGGAACCAAGGAAAACAGGAATTCTGGGTTCCTGAAGTAGGAGCACAGTGGTTTACTGAAGGGAGAAGGGGATGGGATGGGGGGTGGTGGCTAACTGTAACCCCATTCCTGTTACTATTTCTGCTCTCATTGCTGTCCCTTTTGGTGTCTGTCTTTCTGCCATTTTCCTTTCTTTCCTGACTTCTTCTCTTCTGGCTCCTGTTGCCTGTCCAGACCACAACTCGGCGGCCCAAGGTGAGAAAACAGGCCCCTGTGTGGGCCACTGTTGAGTGTACACACACACTTCGGACATGTGCATGTATGAGGGCATGTGTATGAGCAAGTGAAAGCTGGTCACAGTGCATCCTGGGTTCTCTTCAGAGGGAAGGGGGGTTGGCGGTGCTGGCAGGCCCCTCCTAGGGAAAATGACTTGGCTTTTAGGAGGTTGTCTAAGCCAGTAGCTTAAATGCAAAAGAGAAATGAATGGAGTTGTGGTTCATCAAAGCAGGCTTTCTTGAACAAGGGAATTTTGACCAGTTTTGAGGGGAGGGATTGGAAGAGAGATGAAGAACTTGGCAGTGTAAAATGTCAGGGGTTAAGGAGGTAAGTGTGTCTGTGACAGGCTTTGGGTAGGGATGTCTGAAGATTGCACATGGTCTCTGAGTGTCAGCCCACTGAGAGAGCTTGGAGCTCAGCACTTGAGAGAGCACGTTGGCAGATCTGTCTGCTCCAGGGCTCGAGCTTCAGGGCAGCTCCTCTGCCCACCTCCTCCCCTGCCCCACAGAGGCATGGATAGTGTTACTAGATCAGGGGAGATGACAGAAGAGTTGTTTCAAGGGGGAGTCTAGGGGTACAACCTTCAGCTTGGCCCTTTTAACCTGCAGGGTCCCCTGAAATAGACTAAGGGAGATTCAGCTTGACTTCCAAAGAGCAGGGAGGGCTTAGCAGGGGTAGAGAGCCTGGCACGCCCACTTTTGGCCCAGCCTTCTCTGGGAATTACATTGTACTTTTTCCATCTGGGGGAGGAGGGCATAGACCTGGAGCAAGGATGGGACTGAGAGTTGCTAGAATGATCACAAGTGGGTCATAGACAGGGGTTCTAGGAAATAACGGATTCTACTCTTAAGGATAGTGCCAGAGTTAGGAGGAATGTGGGTTCAGTGCCAAGGGAGGAACCTTATAATCTTATGTCGTTCTCTATCTTTTCCTCCCTCTCTCCTCTGCCTCTCTTCTCCCCCTGTCCTTTGTTGCTGTCTCTCTCTGCCTCTCTGTATCATCTTCCCTGTCCCTTTCATTCTGTTTCTGTGTTCTCACTGTGCTTTGATACTCTTTCTGCTCTTTCCCTTCCCTGTCTCCTTCCCTTGCCATTTTCTCATATTCTGTTTCTGTTCCTCTTACCTCCCCTATCCTCTGCTCTGTTTCTGGTCTGCCTCAACCCTCTCTGAATAGCCCACCCGCCCAGCCAGCACTGGGGCGGCTGGGGCCAGTAGCTCCCTGGGCCCCTCTGGCTCAGCGTCAGCAGGTGAACTGAGCAGCAGTGAGCCTAGCACCCCTGCTCAGACTCCGCTGGCAGCACCCATCATCCCCACGCCGGCCCTCACCTCTCCTGGAGCAGCTCCCCCGCTTCCTTCTCCCTCCAAGGTAAGGACTGGGGTTGGGTAAAGGAGAATCAAGACACCCAGGGGCCTGTTGCTACCGGCTGGGTCTTGAAAATTTCCTGGGGTTGGCAAAGACCCAGAACTTGGATCAGAAAGGCTAAGGACAGCCTGTGGATATCTTGCTACTGACTGGGCCACCCTTTCCTTTCTTGCCCTTATGCCATACTTTGCCCGTATACACTGTGCCATGGTTTCCTCTCAGATGTTTGTATGCCACTGAGTTTTGGCTGCCCTGGGGTGGGGTGATGTTTGCATACTTTCCTGTGTTCTTTGCACCAGCTCGGTGTTGGAGAGGAGGGGTGGGCTATGCACAGACCATGAGGCCTCTCCTTTGCAGGAGGAGGAGGGATTAAGGGCCCAAGTGCGGGACCTGGAGGAGAAACTAGAGACCCTGAGACTGAAACGGGCAGAAGACAAAGCAAAGCTTAAAGAGCTGGAGAAACACAAAATCCAGCTGGAGCAGGTGCAGGAATGGAAGAGCAAAATGCAGGAGCAGCAAGCAGACCTGCAGCGGCGCCTCAAGGAGGCGAGGAAGGTTTGACTCTGGATGCAGTGGGTGGCTGGGGTGGCCTGAGACCCAAGGAAGCATGCTGGAAACTAGATTGGAACTGGAGTCTGGAGCACCCTGTGAGAAAGGGAGGCATGGGGCATCTCTGTGCTTGTACCCCTCCCACCTCCACCTTTTCCTCAGGAAGCCAAGGAGGCACTGGAGGCAAAGGAACGCTATATGGAGGAGATGGCTGATACTGCTGATGCCATTGAGATGGCCACTCTGGACAAGGAGATGGCTGAAGAGCGGGCTGAGTCCCTGCAGCAGGAGGTGGAGGCGCTGAAGGAGCGGGTGGACGAGCTCACCACTGACTTAGAGATCCTCAAGGCTGAGATTGAAGAGAAGGGTAAGGGGCCCAGAGCTGCTGGGGACCAAATGGCCGGGTGAGAACCACACCTGAAAGTGTTACGAAAGTATTAATGGTCTTCTCCAGGCTCAGATGGTGCTGCATCCAGTTATCAGCTCAAGCAGCTTGAGGAGCAGAACGCCCGCCTGAAGGACGCCCTGGTGAGGTAGGGTCTTCCGTGCTTGGCCCTGATGTTTACTCTCCTGTCTCCAGATGTGTTAGAGCCCCCATCACCAGAGACTCTGACACATGCTCGCCTCCTTCTGTCGTTCTCACTTCTTTGCAGGATGCGGGATCTTTCTTCCTCAGAGAAGCAGGAACATGTGAAACTCCAGAAGCTCATGGAAAAGAAAAACCAAGAGCTGGAAGTTGTGAGGCAACAGCGGGAGCGTCTGCAGGAGGAGCTGAGCCAAGCAGAGAGCACCATTGATGAGCTCAAGGAGCAGGTCTGGGGAGCTCAGCCCCTCACCCAGAATCCCCCAGCTGACTTCTATCGGTTGATGCCTCCTCCTTCTAGATACCTTCTAGCAGCCCTTCTCCTCATCCCCCCATAACACAGGTGGATGCTGCTCTGGGTGCTGAGGAGATGGTGGAGATGCTGACAGATCGGAACCTGAATCTGGAAGAGAAAGTGCGAGAGTTGAGGGAGACTGTGGGAGACTTGGTAAGAGAAGAGCAGACACCTGACATCTGACCCTAATGGGGAGGGTATTTGGAAGGGACCTGATGAGAAAAAGATTGACATGTGACCCCTGGCCTTTGAGCAGGGTGTATGGTGAAGGGGCCCATCCTGGCCTTGCTACCCTGACCCTGCCTCTTTTTTTGTTGTTGTTGTTTTGAGATGGAGTCTCTCCCTGTCACCCAGGCTGGATTACAGTGGTGTGATCTCGGCTCACTGCAGCCTCCACCTCCCAGGTTCAAGCGATTCTCCTGCCTCAGCCTTCCGAGTAGCTGGGACTACAGGCGCACACCGCCATGCCCGGCTAATTTTTATATTTTTAGTAGAGACAGGGTTTCACCATATTGGCCAGGATGGTCTTGATCTCTTGACCTCATGATCCATTCGCCTTGGCCTTCTAAAGTGCTGGCATTACAGGCGTAAGCCATTGCACTCGGCTGACCCTACCTTTCTTTTGCTCCAACTATGATGTGGTGTCCTAGGAAGCGATGAATGAGATGAATGATGAGCTTCAGGAGAATGCACGTGAGACAGAACTGGAGCTGCGGGAGCAGCTGGACATGGCGGGTGCGCGGGTACGTGAGGCCCAGAAGCGTGTGGAGGCAGCCCAGGAGACAGTTGCAGACTACCAGCAGACCATTAAGAAGTACCGCCAGCTGACCGCCCATCTACAGGTGCATGCCTACCGCCTGCTCTCTGCCAACCATCACCCCAGGGCTTCCTCATGACCCAGCTGTGCTTCGCTGTCTCTCCTCCTAGGATGTGAATCGGGAACTGACAAACCAGCAGGAAGCGTCTGTGGAGAGGCAACAACAGCCACCTCCAGAGACTTTTGACTTCAAAATCAAGTTTGCTGAGACCAAGGCCCATGCCAAGGTCAGCAAAGTGGGTGGGTCTGAGGGATGAGGTAGTAGGGATCCCAGCCTGGGTTGACCTGGTGTGGGGTTCTGGGCTTCAGATTCTTGGGTGAAGGAGTACTTTGTGTGGTAGTTTGGAAGATTCCTGGCCTGGGCTTGCCCTAGAAGCAAGGGATCTACTGGAGCAAGGCATGGGAGTTCTGGAACTCTTTCAACTCTGGCTGAGAGTCCTCCTCCCTGTTCACCTCACAGGCAATTGAGATGGAATTGAGACAGATGGAGGTGGCCCAGGCCAACCGACACATGTCCCTGCTGACAGCCTTCATGCCTGACAGCTTCCTTCGGCCAGGTGGGGACCATGACTGCGTTCTGGTGCTGCTGCTCATGCCTCGTCTCATTTGCAAGGTACAGCCAATTAATCACATGTTCAACAGAAATCTAGTGAACTTGCCATGAACCAGGCATTGAAGATGCTAAGTGAAGACAGCAGTCAGAGTCTCTGCCCACAAAGAGTTTATGATGTAGTGGAGGAACACAACAAAGTCACCAATGAATATATATTACAAATGGTGTGTTTTGAAGGAGGGATTAGTTCTGTGAGAGAGCACAATTGGAGATTTGATTTAGAGGTGAGCAGGGTGTGACTGAGGGAATAAAATTGTCTTGAGGGCCAGGAGGTACCTAGGGGTTAACTGTGGGGATGATTGGCAGGATAGCGTTCTAGGTGAAGGGATAGCAGGAGTGGCAGCTTTAAGTCAGGAAAGAGCTTGATTCCACCAGTCCCACTACCCTTTAATTTTCACATCCTGATTCCTCACAACCTCCGGTAATCACATCATTACCCTTTCCCCATGCAAGATTCCCCACCCAGGTAAGAGCTATTTCTGCTTTCTCTCCCATGTGTGTTCATGCTCCCCACATAGTTGTTAAGCTCTGAGTGCTGTATTCCTGAGTCTGTGATCTCCATCCTCTGTTCTGAGGCCCAGGTTCCTGGCGCTTTTTCCCGCAGGCAGAGCTGATCCGGAAGCAGGCCCAGGAGAAGTTTGAACTAAGTGAGAACTGTTCTGAGCGGCCTGGACTGCGAGGAGCTGCTGGAGAGCAACTCAGCTTTGCTGCTGGACTGGTGTACTCGCTGAGCCTGCTGCAGGCCACACTACACCGCTATGAGCAGTAAGTGACTGCTGACTCCCTCACTCCCAGGGTTAAGGTCCAGGATTAGCCAGAACTGAGATTGCTTGGCAGACTCTAGCCTCACAGCGCCCTTCTCTGGTCTCTAGTGCCCTCTCTCAGTGCAATGTGGATGTGTATAAGAAAGTGGGCAGCCTCTACCCTGAGATGAGTGCCCATGAGCGCTCCTTGGATTTCCTTATTGAACTGCTGCACAAGGATCAACTGGATGAGACTGTCAATGTGGAGCCTCTCACCAAGGCCATCAAGTACTATCAGGTGTGGAGCAAGAACTCGGGCTTGGGGCAGGAGGCAGGGAAGCTTTTACTTGATGGGGGCTCTTACTAATGTATTCAAGGTTATATGTCCCATGCTGGTGCTTGAGGCCTGGTTTGTTCTTAGATGAACTCTCCATGTGATGCAGCTTGAGGGCTTTGGATTCTCCTGTACCTCTGGAGACCCATGATGACCAGGGCTCAAACTACAGTTTGGGAAGAACTCCCCACCTTGCCAGGGTCTAAAAACCGTCTGTTTCTTTTGTTATCTCTCCTCAGCATCTGTACAGCATCCACCTTGCCGAACAGCCTGAGGACTGTACTGTGCAGCTGGCTGACCACATTAAGGTAAAGTGTCTGGGCCAGTGATTGAGCCCCTGTGGAGATCAGAAATGGTGGGCATCAGGTCAAGAGATCAGATGCCCAAGAAGTGTCACATAAGACTAGGGCAGAATTACCAAAGCTGTATCAGGGAAACTAGAGGACCTATTTAGGTATGGGGGTCAGCAGACGGTGGAGACTTCTTAGAGCTGATGATAAGGCAAAAGGGCTCCTGCTGGGGGCTGATGATCGCATGCTTCTCTCCTCACAGTTCATGCAGAGTGCTTTGGACTGCATGAGCGTGGAAGTAGGACGGCTGCGTGCCTTCTTGCAGGTGAGAGCACATCTAGATCTGTGTGAGCTCCTCTTCCTTCTTAGTCCTCACTTCCTTACTCCCAGCCTTAATGCTAACTTGGTTCTCCATCCATTTTCTTTTTCTTGAGTAGGGTGGGCAGGAGGCTACAGATATTGCCCTCCTGCTCCGGGATCTGGAAACTTCATGCAGTGACATCCGCCAGTTCTGCAAGAAGATCCGAAGACGAATGCCAGGGACAGATGCTCCTGGGATCCCAGCTGCACTGGCCTTTGGACCACAGGTTTAGGGCTATGATTGGGGAAGGGAAGGAAACAGTAGAAACAGAAGGGGCATAGCACTTTAAGATCTGGATCTGGTCAGGGGACAAAAATCATTTTGGGGTAGCTGGAAACTGTGGTGCTGAACCCAGGGTTGACTCCTGACTCCGGTCTGTCACACAGGTATCTGACACACTCCTAGACTGCAGGAAGCACTTGACGTGGGTCGTGGCTGTGCTGCAGGAGGTGGCAGCTGCTGCTGCCCAGCTCATTGCCCCGCTGGCAGAGAATGAGGGGCTACCTGTGGCTGCCCTGGAGGAACTGGCTTTCAAAGCAAGCGAGCAGGTGGGCCTGGTGGCTGGGCAGAAGGTTGGGGGAGAGTCAGTGACCAGTGTGGGGCTTTCACTTCTGTCCTTGGCTCCTGCAGATCTATGGGACCCCCTCCAGCAGCCCCTATGAGTGTCTGCGCCAGTCATGCAAGATCCTCATCAGTACCATGAACAAGCTGGCTACAGCCATGCAGGAGGGGGAGTATGATGCAGAGCGGCCCCCCAGCAAGGTGGGTGGAGATTTCCTTGGAGAAGTCGCAGAGGCCTGTAGGAGTAAGACGTGCAGAGCTACTGCTAGTTGTGGGAGGATGGGGAGACAGGAGGAAGGCATCAGGAGAGCACCATCCTGCCTAGAAGGCAGGGTTTTCCTTATAACTGGATCTCTCTGAAAGGAGCACATTGATGATCTCCTCTCTCCACCCTCACCTTCTCACCCCTGACCCCCACCGACCATTTCTTAGCCTCCACCAGTTGAGTTGCGGGCTGCCGCCCTTCGTGCAGAGATCACAGATGCTGAAGGCCTGGGTTTGAAGCTCGAAGATCGAGAGACAGTTATTAAGGAGTTGAAGAAGTCGCTCAAGATTAAGGTGAGCATAGTGTAGCCTCAAGATCTGGAGGCCAGGAAGTTAGTAGGGCCCAGGAAAGCATGAATGTTGGGGATCGGGACCAAGATATCTTGGGAGTTGAGGGGAGAAGTGGGACCTGCAATCAATGGGAGCTCTAGTGAGTTCCCAGGGAGCCTCCTATCTCATGATCTAGCTCCCAGGGTCTAGGGACTGTGGGGAGGATGTCAGGGATATAGAAGCTCTGTCCTTGTCCAGGGAGAGGAGCTAAGTGAGGCCAATGTGCGGCTGAGCCTCCTGGAGAAGAAGTTGGACAGTGCTGCCAAGGATGCAGATGAGCGCATCGAGAAAGTCCAAACTCGGCTGGAAGAGACCCAGGCACTGCTGCGGAAGAAGGAGAAGTCAGGCATTTTCCCTGGAGCCTTGCTTCCTCTAATCCTCCCCACTGCTGGAGCTCTCTGTCTCCTAACCCATACCCCTACTCAGTTTCAGTTTCTCTTGTAGTGAGACTCCCCATTTTCTTTACCCAGTGCCAACCCCATTGCATCACCCCAGCCTAAGCCTGTGCTGCTCTGGCCTGGCTCCTCACTAGTAGGGCTATTCCAAGGACCTCTTGGGACTGAATAGTCAAGGGGTGCTTTGGAGAAGGGACACTGCCAGAGCCCAGATTCTCTTTCACAGAGAGTTTGAGGAGACAATGGATGCACTCCAGGCTGACATTGACCAGCTGGAGGCAGAGAAGGCAGAACTAAAGCAGCGGCTGAACAGCCAGTCCAAGCGCACGATTGAGGGACTCCGGGGCCCTCCTCCTTCAGGCATTGCTACTCTGGTCTCTGGCATCGCTGGTGGTGAGTACCGTAGAATAGGCAGCAGTAGCACAGAGGAGATTGTCCTCTCTTCTGTCCTTGGCCTCAGTTTGACCTCTCTGCCCCCTTTTACCCCTGGGATATTCAGCCAGGAACATGCTTGCACAGTTTCACTCTGTGCCAGTTTTCACCAAGTTTTCTCTTCCCCTGAAGATATGTGCTGAGTTCCTCTGGGCAAAGGAGGGCATTACTAAATTGTTAATGAGGTTCAGAATAATGATGACAGCTGGACTCTAGTAGATGTACTTTCTGGCTCTGTAGTCTGACCTTTCTGCCCAGCCCTATATCCCAAAGGGTTGTCAGCCAGCAGCAGGCTGGGCTGACTCTCCTGGGGCATCCGGCCCTGCTCCATACCTGCTCTTGATTGCTTCTCTGCTTGGACACTGTCTTCTCACTGGGTTCATGTGGCTTAATTCTAGGATATGGTCATATCTTCCTCTGCTGAATTCTCCCAGTTTCACTTGGGGCTTGTGTTCTGACCTTTGCCTAGTCACTCAGTATAGTCAGGGCTTCTCACCTAGAGTTTTTCTGGTTATCAGTTCTAGCCTCCCCAGTTTCCTGACTCAGGACGTGGCTGCTGCTGTCTTCGTTCTCTGCCCTATGGTAGTTTTGTTTGCTCTCCATTTTCTCACTTACCCATCTCACCTCCAGAAGACAGGCTCCTTGCCCTGGAATTAAACCCTTAGGGCCTCCAGACTTTCCCAGCTGCTCCTGGGTCTTGTCAGCTGACCTTACCTACATAGAGTCTTGTCTTCATCAAAGTCTTGGGAGATGACCAAGATGATAAAGTACTTTCTTGACTTTAGGCTCTTGTGGTACAGACAGATCTGTGTTCTTTGGAAAGAGTTTCCAGAATTACTACATTGTATTGTTCTTAGCACTCTTTAAACAAACATTAGCTCTGAATTTATGAAACTTCCCACCAAAAAAGAAGATCTTTTGCCTCAGAGTAATGGAGATTCCTGAGGAGCAAGGGAGTGTGTTTGCATCCCCAACTTACGCTTTGCTGCTGGTGAGCACAAAGGGTACAGACATATTGGGGTCTCTGGAGCATTCTCTATGCCCTTCTGGAAAATGGCATCTGAGGCAGGGAGGCAGGAACACCCTCATGTTCCAAGTACTTTGTACAGTGCACAGTCCCTTTGCTGCTGTTTCTCACACATTGTACTCTGTCTCCTGGCCACAGTCCTATTTGGTGTCTTTCTTTCATACATATCTGCTTGTCCCCAAAAGTAGGTGGCAGAGGGTCTTGTTAGAGAAAGTATGAGATCAGGAAAAGGGTTTTCTTGCAGGTTGTGTCTAGGTTTCCTCTGGCATGTCCCCCTAACCCCCAAATCATCTAACTCCTCTCTCCTCTTTTCTTGCTCCCCCATGGGCTATCCTGAGAACAGAAGAACAGCAGCGAGGTAGAGACCCACTCTGGCTGGGGGTTACTAGGGCTGGTGGGAATTGGAGCTAAGGGAGCAGGGTGAGGGGAAAGCCAGGACTGGGGATGGGTGAGGGGGAGATGAATAAAGGAGAAGAGCAGGAATGGAGCCCAATTTTCAATGCTCTCCAATTGGGGCTGATGACATTTGTTATAATCCCCATAGGAGGCGTCCCTGGGCAGGCTCCAGGGTCTGTGCCAGGCCCAGGGCTGGTGAAGGACTCACCACTGCTGCTTCAGCAGATCTCTGCCATGAGGCTGCACATTTCCCAACTCCAGCATGAGAACACCATCCTCAAGGTGAGGGAGCCACAGGGAGGACTGGCATGGGGTATGGAACATATTTGTCCCATTAATGATAGATGGCAAGGACCTCCTAGCACCTCTTACCACTACCCTTTCTTTTTCACCCACAGGGAGCCCAGATGAAGGCATCCTTGGCATCCCTGCCCCCTCTGCATGTTGCAAAGCTATCCCATGAGGGCCCTAGCAGTGAGTTAGCAGCTGGAGCGCTGTATCGTAAGACCAGCCAACTGCTGGAGACGTTGAATCAATTGAGCACACACACGCACGTAGTAGACATCACTCGTACCAGCCCTGGTATGTACCTGCCAACCCCCAAGACGACTAAAACACCCGTTCCACTTGGCCCAGGGATTTAACCCCTGCCCAGGTGGTCCTCCACCACAGAAGCTCTTCCCAGCAGTGTTCTTTGGCTTTACTGTTCAGTTTGCTTGATTCGCCCACTCCCTCTTAAGTACTTGCTCTGTTAGAAAGTCTGATTCCTGCACCCCTAACCCTTAATCCAGTACAGCTGCCTGCCAGCGCCTTGGTGGGCCTCACCAGCTTTCTCTCCCCACAGCTGCCAAGAGCCCGTCAGCCCAGCTTATGGAGCAGGTGGCTCAGCTTAAGTCCCTCAGTGACACCATCGAGAAGCTCAAGGTCAGCTCAGACTTTGCCCTGCAGAGCTCACTTCACAGCATTCACTGGCGGAGCCAGACACTTCTGGAGTTCCTCTGAACCCAGCCCTATGCTAGACAGCAATTGGGGAGGAGGTGGAAGGGAAGCCAGGGTTCTTGCCATGGAAGCTCACTGTCTTGGTGCAAACAGAAGACAGAGTCTCATAACAAAATGGATAAGCTAGGATCATCTTTAGAGTGACTGGTTCAGGCTTTAGCTTCCATCAGAGCTGAGATCATTGTGAGATAGAATGGTTGGGCATGGCTTCCCAAAGGCGGTAGAATGTGAGTTGGGCCTTACAATATGAGGACTTGTAAAGTAAGGAGGGGTGTTGGGGTGGGGATGGGCTTGGAGATGAGAGCAAAAGTATGGTGATATAGAGGACTGAGTCCCTGCCCCCTTGGTATTAGTGTTTCTGTGAAACGGTGGTCCTGTGCTAGCCTGTGGGGGTCCCCAAATGAACCCTTGTCTTCCTATCCTCTTCCGTAGGATGAGGTCCTCAAGGAGACAGTATCTCAGCGCCCTGGAGCCACAGTACCCACTGACTTTGCCACCTTCCCTTCATCAGCCTTCCTCAGGGTAAGGGGGAGCATGGGGTGGAGGACAGGACAGTGTGGAGGGCTCAGGTGGGCCCTCCTCTCCTCCAGAATTGGAAGAGGCCTTTGGAGTCTCAGGTCTAACAACTGCATACTTTGAGTTATCTGGCCAAATCTTACAGGTAACTCAGAAGTGCTTACAAAGCTTTGAAATTCCAATATTTTAGCACCTAATCACATTCCATGACTTTTGACACCAGGAGGGGCTCAAAACTCCCTTGTCAGACTATGTATCCTCATTCTGATTTGAAAAATGTGGTCACCATAGCCCAGGAATTCAGAAGCCCCAGTCTCCCAGGAGCTGCCTTGGTCTCAGTGCTTAGGGACCCTTTTAGTGGCCCACAGCTCTTACTCCCACCCTTTCGGCATCCTGCCCCTTCACCTTGACCCGGGTTCCCCCACTCCCATCCCCTGGCCTCTGCCATAATTTGCTGTTCAACTGCTCCCTCCTTCCTGAGGGGACTCAGGGCATGTGGGGGGTAGGCTGAGACCCCACCACCAAAGTGAGCGCCTGACCTGGAGTCCTTTTTCCCTCATCAACCACCAGGCCAAGGAGGAGCAGCAGGATGACACAGTCTACATGGGCAAAGTGACCTTCTCATGTGCGGCTGGTCTTGGACAGCGACACCGGCTGGTGCTGACCCAGGAGCAGCTGCACCAGCTCCACAGTCGCCTCATCTCCTAAGCACTCCTTCCCCTGCTGTCCCCTTCGACCCTCAGCCCTCTGGTGCCGCTCTGCCCGATGCACAGCCACCTCAGCCAGCCCCCAGGTAGAACCATGTGGGTTAAGCTCTTCCTGCCCCGTTCAGCTTTACTCCCACCCTTTCAGCATCCTGCCCCTTCACCTTGACCCAGGTTCCCCCACTCCCATCCCCTGGCCTCTGCCATAATTTGCTGTTCAACTGCTCCCTCCTTCCTGAGGGGCCTCAGGGCATGTGGGGGGTAGGCTGAGACCCCACCACCAAAGGTTGAGTGAGGTCCCCTTGATTGAGGACTTCACCCCTTGATTAAAGCAAGTTCTGCTTCAGTGCTTCCTGTGTGGTGTTGAGAGTGGGACTTGGGCCATTCAGAGCAGGAGCGGAGGAGGAGCGATGCTGAGGACACTTTGGCTGTATCAAATTTGAGGGCTCCTCTTCATAGCAACCAGTAGAATGCTGTCTCTAAAATTCATTTGCAGTAAGTGACTCTGAGCAAGGAGGAAAGGGCTAGACTTAGGGCTAGGTACCTAAGTTGATTTATGGAGTTAGGAGGTTGGGAGGGTGTAGCCTCTGCCAGCCCTGCCTCTGTTTCCCGTAGCTTCCACTGCTCTTCAGTCCAGTTTTTGGAGCTGGAGTAATGATATGATGATCACCACCCCAGCCAATTTTCTGATGCAGTGGCTGGAGTCTTCTCAGAAGACCTGGGGCCTCTCAGAGGGAATATTTACTAAATAAGGGAAAACTAAAGTGGCACACTAGTAAAGGATAGAAGTTAGAAAAGTTACTCCCAAACCCCTCTACAAATTAGTATCACCTGGGGAGCTGCTTTTAAACTGTAACAGATACCTGGCTCTTGACCTAGATCTGAAAACACTTCCAGAGTTGGGACCCATTAGGCTGGTAAACAACACCCTAGCATTGTAGATATTAGCCCCGGTTTAGATTAGTTGGCTAGGTCCTTTATACTCTCTTTTTTCCCTACTTAGGGAAAGAAGTCCAGTCTGAACTCCCAGAAGGCTCTGATCTAGATGCAAAAAGAGACCCTTGGCCCTGTAGAGTGCCAGGCCTGACTGGGCCAGACCCTCTGCTCATGTGCTTTCTGTCATGAGGGGAAGGGGGCTCCAAGGTGGGAGCCTAGGGGCCATATTCTTAATGAGCATACTGTCTGGGGGGTCAGTGGGTTATGGAGTTTGAATGCCTGCTGTGTACCTTGGCCCTTCTCACCTGAGATTCTGAGAGAAACTGATTTGATGACTTTCGTCAATAGTCTCAAGGATAGTACACAACCAGTATCATTCTAGATGCATAGGATATAATGCATTACATATGAAGGACTAATTCTCACAGAATTAGTTGAGAAGGGTGGTTGTGTCTTGAACCAGAGAGTCTTCGCATCTCCAAATCTGACTGCTAAACAGACCACACTGTCCTTTCTCTGGGATTGGATTCTACCCAAGCTGCTGACCCACCTTCTGATTGGTGTGGTTTAGACACTGAGGCCAAGCAACTTCTGGTGGCACTTTGAAAGGGTAGGGCTTTTTGTTCCATCCTTTTCCCTTGGTGGTGGTTTCTCACTACTTGAACTACTGCTCTCTTGAATGCCAAATTCATTCACCCAATTACTTGTTGGCTGTCACCCTGTGAGTGCCCCACAGGTATCTGTCTAAGAGTCAGTATGTCCAAAACTGAAATCATCTCTTTTGTGTCGTAGATTTGGCAAGCCACAAACCTGGATATCCTTGACTTCTTTGATCTCCTTAGCTAAGGTAGTTATCCAGCCTTGTTCAGCTTGTCCTCATTACTCTCTCAAATTTGTCCACTTTTTTTACATCCACAAACTTTGTGTATAAATAACTTCCTGCTCTGGACACTTCAGCAGTTTTTAAACTGGTTACTCTACCTCCATTGCCTCTCTTCAACCAGTTCTACACATCGATATGAGGGACATTTCCAAAATGCAAACTAGGACGTGTCATTTCCTGATTTAAATCCTGAAATGATTTCTCCAGCCAAATTTAAAATTCATATAACATCCTGAAATTGTTCCTCTGTGTCTAGATTTTAAATTTTAAGTTTACTAGAATGGCACATGAGGCCATCCATGATTTGGGTCCTGTCCACCTCTCCAGCCTCTCCCCACGTGCCTGGTGGTTCAGCTTTAGTGAACCCCTGCAGTTTCCTTGCCACCCTGTGCTCTCTCAGGTCTCTGAATGCCATCTGCCTCCTTCCCTCCACTCTATTTCCCTGCCCCTGCCCCATCCCCATTCTTCAGCTGACATCCTGTCCATTTATTAGGATAGCTCTGGCATTGCCATCTCTGGAAATCTCCAATCGCTGTGGCCTGTTAGGTGTCCTCCTCTGGAGGCAGCAAAAGATAAAGACCTTTTTTTCAGGTATGCTTAGATTTAGTTGCTTTGTGACTTTGGCAAGATTTCTAATTTCTGATCTGTTTTCTTACCTGCAGAATGGAAATAATGATATCTTACAGGGTTGTTACGAAGGCCAAATGAGATAGTGCATGCAAGCATCAAGCACTGTGCTGGCACACAGTAGGCTTGCTTCTCTTCTCCAGTATGTACTCCTACTATGCTACTTTATGCCAGTAAGCATCTGTTTCTATTTTAAGTGTTAGGTAACTTCTCTCCCTCTTTAGACAGGAGTTCCTTTAGGGTGTCTTCCATCTCTGCATCCTGCCAAATACAAGAGAAGGGCACATATTTGGGGAGGAGGAAGATGAGTTTTATTTTGGGCATGAGTTTCAGGTGCTTGTGAGAATATACAAGCAGAGCTGTCCAGTTGGCTGTTGGAACCTACTGGGTCTGGAGCTCAGCAGAGATGTCCAGATTGAAGATAAAGTTTGGGGAGTGAGTTGGGAGTGTGTCAGTGGTGGTTGAAGGCATGGTTTGGGTGAGGTTACTGTTCAAGTTACTAAGAAAACCGAATCTGAGGCAAAGCTAGTGCTAGCACTTTATTGGAAGGTGAAGTCTCAGAGCAGTGAGAGGGAGGGAAGGGAGGAAAAGAAAATCAAAGGTTAGTGTTAGTGAGTTGGCCCTTACTTCACAAAGACGCAGCTGGTCACTTGACCATGTTGGATGTCTCTGGATAGACTGCACAGAAACACCATGCATTATATTTGGATTGATGGAGGGACGGAGGGGAAATTCACCTGCTCTGCTTCCTGCCCATGCTTTACTGCCCAAAGTTGGCCATGGAGCCAGTGTTAGCTTCCCACTTTCTTGCTGGGATGATACTACTTGGCCACTGTGAAAGCCAGATCCCATGCCTAACTAAGTCCTGTAGTGGCAAGGGGAGCAGAATGTGATCACCGACCTGTGGGAGTTGGTCAGCACAGAGTAAGCAGCTGGAGACCTGGGAGTCAGGTAAGGCTGCGAGAATCTGAAGCAGCAAGTTACCTGAGGAGAGTATACAGAGGGAAAGGGAAGGTAGAGCCCTGGGAAGTCCTGAGAGTTAAAAAGTCTGCAGCCTGAAGGGGCATCCACTGTAAGCAGAGCCCCTTGCCCCTCCCCCGCCTCCCCCCAACAATAAAGCATTGTCACAGAGCCAAGGGAAGAGAGAGATTGAGCAGCTCAGAGGGCAAGTGAGTTCCGGGAAGTGGCCATTGTATGCACAGATGCCTGGTGAGCTGGCCAGAGCAGTCTCCATGGGACAGAGGAAACAGAAACGGTTATGGTGATAAGAAAGGGGAGACGGTAGCTCACGCTCACTGTGTGTCTTGAGTGGCATCCATTCATGGGGATTGTGGAGAATCGGTAGCCAGGCAGATAATCAGGGGAATAGTTTCTGGAAACTGGGATGTGATGGTTGGGGAGAGGCCTGGTGAGGTGCTCTGTGTACCAGGATGGAACATAGTAACAACCACCTTTGATTCATCCAGAGCCATAACTGCCAGTTGGACAGAATCAAGCAGATTGGCTGGCAGTCGGCAGGGGCAGGGTATGAACATTATCAACTCTGTTCCCTAGGAGCTTCTCTCTTCTGGTGGGTTCTGAGCAGTTTCCCAGGGTTAACATCACTTGCCATGGAGGCAGCTTTGTCAAGTAAGAATAGGGCTTATTTACCAGTAGAGTGGGGCAAAAAAAAAAAAAAAAAAAAAAGGCTTATATTCCATCTCTTTCACTATTGAGCTGTCTGAACATAGAGAAGGTGCTTAACCTTTCAGCTTCAGTTTCTCTATTTGTAATATGAGGCCAGTAGCACCTTCCTCAGGTGATATTCTTAGGTAACCTTCAGGGAGAAAATTAAATGAGACAGCATGCTTGATATAGGTGCCTAAAAAATGATACCTGGGAGAGGTTGATACGAAACAAATGAAAGGGAAACAAAATAGAAGCAGTCACATACCCAAGATGTACTTGCGACACACATAACCATCTTTTGAGCCCCAAATGATAGGTAGCCCTTAGTGCCCCAGTTTTCAGCTTATTTCTGTGGGTGGCCACTGTCATATTTTCTGCTGTCCACACACTGTTACCTCCTTTTAGCAGGCCAAGGCTGAGAGAGAGTCTAAACCTGGTGGCACCTCCCTAACCCCACTCCCACAATTTGAATTCGCCTGCTTGGTTCACATTTTCAGTGCTCTACCTCAGTGGGGAACAGGGGTGGGGCAATGCAAAGACCCAAATCTGCTGCTGGGTAATCCTAGGGAATGTACGAGGCCCCAGAGCTAAGTCCACCCTATACAGCCATGAGGCAAAAAGTACATTAGGAACAGGTATGCTCTATAGCCCAGGTACTATGGAAGTTTCACAGCACAGGTGGCCTTGGCCCCTGTCAGGTAGGCCCAGGGCACCTGGAGAACACAAAGTCTGAGGGTGAGTGGTCCCTCCTGCTTCTCTGTAGTTGTTTTGTGTCAGCTCTTCTATGTGTATGGGTAGCATGACCATACCTAGCCTCCCTCCATCTCTATTATCTGTGCCACCCGAAACAGGTACCACTACTCCCAGGGACAGATGTCCTCAGAGGGGCAGCCTGGGACATTTGGCCTTCATTCCTTTCCCAAAGGCTGGGGAGTTTGGATGTGGGGATTAGACCCTTCTTGCTGAAATAATGGGTACCAGAGTAAATAGATGTCTCTCACCCTGTGTTTTGTTACTTTTTATTAGGGAAAATTTTAACATACAAATGAGAGTAGAATATAATGACTTACATGTACAATATTTGTTCATTGCATGGCTGATCTCGTTTCATCTTTATCCCCTTTACTCTCCCTTTTACTCCCTGAGTATTTTGAAGCAAATCTCAGACATCTTATCACCTTATTTCATCCAAAAGTATTTTAGTATCCCTAAAAGATACAGCTTTTCAAAAAAGCAAACTACAATACCATTACCACACCTGAAAAGTTAATTCATCAACTCTCCAGAATTCAAGTTACCCTGGTTGTTTTATTTTGTTTTACAGTATGTTTATTTGGATGAGATTTAAGACAAAGACAATACACTACAAATGTCTTTTGAGTCTGCTTTCCCCCCGTTTTCTAATTATTGTATTAGTGTTTGCTTAATATACATTCTTCTTAAATTTCATTTTCAATGTGTCAGCAATTCAGATACCCAACATTATCACCTTGATAATGCAAAGAACACAATATGAGGAAGATTGAGAACATAGGTTCCCAGTACTTAGTCACTGGGATTAGAGAGATCTTCCTTTTAGTATTTTCTATTTAAAGATGTCCTGCCATGGCTGTGGAAGAATTCTAGACAGCAGGAGCTGTCTGGAATGGGAGTGCAATGAAAAAAAAAAATTGATTCAAAAAGTTAGGCAAAGATGGAAAGATGTAAGTCAAGGAGAGACAAGATATTTTGAAACTAAATATAAGAATTTCCTGGCTGGGCGCGGTGGCTCATGCCTGAAATCCCAGCACTTTGGGAGGCCGAGGGAGGTGGATCATGAGGTCAGGAGTTTGAGACTAGCCTGACTAACATGGTGAAACCCCGTTTCTACTAAATACAAAAATTAGACAGGCATGGTAGCATGCGCCTGTAATCCCAGCTACTCAGGAGGCTGAGGCAGGAGAAGTGCTTGAACCCGGGAGCCAAGTTGAACAGTGAGCCAAGATTGTGCCACTGCCCTCCAGCCTGGGCAACAGGGTGAGACTCCATCTCAGAAAAAAAAAAAAAAAAAAAAAAGAATTTCCTTTATTCAGAGTGTAAGGATCCAGACGGGTGCTAAGGAGAGAAGTTGTATTATCTTATTTCTTCCTCAAATTGCCCTTAACAAACCAAATAGGTAACGCCAATTGACCTAGAAAAGCGAACTCTCTTCAAAGCAATGTATAAGAAAAAGAGCAGAGGGAAAGTAGTGAGAGAGTAATTTGCTTTGAGGTACTTTAGGTCAGGGGTCCCCAACCCCTGGGCTGTGGACTGGTACCAGGTCCATGGCCTGTTAGGAACCTGGCCGCACAGGAGGAGGTGAGCAGCAGGCAAGGGAGCATTACTGCCTGAGCTCTGCCTCCTGTCAGATCAGCAGCGGCATTAGATGCTCGTAAGAGTGTGAATCCTATTGTGAACTGCACATGCAAGGGATCTAGGTTGTGGGCTCCTTATGAGGATCTAATACCTGGTGATCTGAGGTAGAGCAGTTTCATCTCAAAACCATCATCCTCCTCCTCCCCAGTCCATGGAAAAATTGTCTTCCGTGAAATTGGTCGTTGGTGCCAAAAAGGTTGAAGACCACTACTCTAGGTGATAGATACCAAAGCCTTCACTTTGGAAACCTGTCAAATGACTGAAGCTGTGACTCTCCATCATTACAGATGATGAAAGTGTAGCAGATTTTTACTGAGGTGCTAATGGATTGAAAAAAACTTTATGAAAGGGGACTAGACAGATACCCAGGCAGCAAGGCAACATGGGTACTGAATGGGAGTTAAGTGCTTTCAATCTCTGCTCCACAAATCAGGTTAAAATTCTAAACTCTTTAATTTTAGATTAAATAATGGGGCAAATACAAAGTAAAGCCTTGCATCAGTTGCAGTAGCTGGATGGAGAAAATAAACACTTCTAGAATATAACTTAGAACAGCCCCTTGAACTTTCTTCATCCAAGCCACACCCACTGGCTGAAGATGTTGCACTTTTTGACAAAAGAATGGAGGTGCTACCAACATGACCTTTGTAACATAGGAAGAGACATGTAAACACACGAAGGCAATGGAGCTGCACTCAGCACTGGATGTGGTGAAGAAGGGTATGTAAGAGGTCTTTCTCCATACCCATCAAAATTTTGGATCTATAAACACTGGAGGCAAGTCTATCCATTTTCAGAGAATTGGCTTAGTGGAGTAGGAGGTAGCAAGGGCATTTTGTTTTGGTCCTCTGAAATTGCTAAATAGAACTTCACAAAGGGTACATGAGAACCATGAGATGGCTGAAATAAGTTGTGGAATTTAAAAGGTGGAATTTTTTTTTTTACAATGTTAGGGGTCATTTCCCCATAGTCAGCCGTGAGTATGGTAAGACCCATTAGTTCCTGGCTTGTTAATGAACAGGAGATGGCAGACACTCTCTTGGCTGCACAGCAAGTAACTGCAAAGGGGAATGACATACACCAGCTTGAATATAATGGGGAAGCTAAGAAAAAGGTTGTTTAGTTATTGTAGTTCTAGGAAGGGAAGAGATTTCTAGCCTCTTAAAGATTCCTGCTCCCAAGATCATTTTATTTCTGTTTAATTTTTCAGACTTTATTCCTGGTATCAATAGGTTAAGAAAGAATTTTCCCAAGTACTGATTTATAGATAATGTTTATAAGTGGCACACAAAACTTTCCATTTCACAAACAGTAACATTCATTGATCCCTTTAAATGCAAGTTAAATCCTTATAAGCTAAGTGCAGTGATGATTTCATGTAACACAGTTAAATGCACACAAAATCTGTATATTCTGAACAACAAAATGATGTCCATAGCCACATACAGTTTTAGACAAGGATGCATTTTCACAATGAATAGTACTAACAAATACGTTAACAAAACAATACTTGCTTAATACCAAATGCTTGTTCTGTCACCAACTTTTAAAGCAACACCATTCCAACTACTACTAAAAGCATTTAGTTTTAGAAGCTTTAATCTGATCTAGGAAAATAAATTCTCCAAAAACTTGACAAATAGTATGGATAAGCCCCAAAGCTTTTAAATTTAAAAAGGCTTCCAAAGGCTGGGCACAATGGCTCACGCCTTTAATCGCAGCACTTTGGGAGACCAAGGCAGGCGGATCATTTGAGTCAAGGAGTTTCAGACAAGACCAACCTGGGCAGCATGGCAAAGCCCCATCTCTACAAAAAAATACAAAAGTTAGCCATGTATGGTGGCACACGCCTGTAGTCCCAGCTCCTTCAGAGGCTGAGGCAGCAGAGGTTGCAGTGAGCTGAGATCCCACCACTGTACTCCAGCTTGGGTGACAGAATGAGACTGTCTCAAAAAATAAAAAGTTTTCCAACACTGAAGTCTTCACATGAAACTTAGTTTCTCCAAAAAAACAACTTGCTATCTGAAGAAAAGAATATTAAAACAAATTACCTTTTAATACAAATATTCTTAAAAGTTACTTTTTCTGTATCTACTTAAGAGAAACAAAACAGCTCACTGTCTTTAATAATTTGATTAATGTTGTGTAGAAACTAAAGAATACATGACACAGCTCTGTCTCAGGCTGTGGTGAGTCAAAGGTACCATTTGGATTTCACATATTAAACAGCTGTAGTATAGCTTACAGTGGCACAAAGACTCAACACAAATACTGTGTTGTTTCATCATGTAGGTAGTCAAAAGTCAGATGGAACTGAGCAGTTTGCCAGGTCCTTCATTCATCATCATTAAAACTGAATAATTCAAGTATGGTAATATAAATGCAGGTGTTAAAGTCTCAAATAACATTCTAAAATTGAAAATACAACAACTTTGTTTCTTCATCTTTCATTTACATGGTTAGATATCAGGACCTTACTGTAGAAAATATTTAGTTACTATATATGGTTGTCCCAGAAAATAATGGGGCTTCAGAAAGTACAAAAAGTGTCAAAATCCACAGTTGACTTTGTCAAATGCTTTTCTAGCCCATTTCAATTATTCGTTCATAGTAACCAAGTCTTTTAACCCTAGCAAACTTTCTTGGGTCCTTTCAAATTAAGAAGACGGTATCTTCAACTTGTACTTGATCTGGTCTTCCAATTGGCATTGGAAGTTCATTTCATTGATGAACTCTATAACAAGATCTTCAAGAATATCCACTGGCTCAGTGTAAGGATTCTGATAATCCCCAAACCCATACATCAGACATCATGATTCTTTAGGAAACAGTCTCTTTCTTTTACCAGATCCTCCTTCTACTCCTTCATTTTCTTCCTCACAGATGTGATTTTCTGCCCTGTTTTCTCAAGGTCATTTTTGTTTTTCAAGTCTGTCCTTGATGTCCTGCCAGTACTACTCAGATCTGGAGTCAGTTGGATGGCTCTGGTGTCAGGTTTGGGACAGAATGGTTATAGTACTAAAGACTCTCCAAGTCACTGCTCACAGAGACTGCAGCTGGTGCTGGTGTCATGACAGAAGCAGAAGAATCACAGCCTAAAAGGATATCTGTGGCACTCTCTCCATGGTTAGAGTTGGAACAGCTGGTGAGGCAATGTCCTTGGAGGATGCAGGGGAAGAGTAACTTGCCTCCAGATGGGATTGCGAATAAATTGAGGCCTCCAATACAGTCTCTTGCAGTCCTGAGCTTAGAAACATCTCCTCTTCCTCCTCATCATTATCTCTTTCTCTCTTTTAGAGAAGGGCCTCGCTATGTTGCCAAGGCTGGAGTGCAGTGGCCATTCACAGGCATGGTCATAATACACTATAGTCCCCAGCTCCTGGGCTCAAGTGGGCCTCCTGCCTCAGCCTCCTGGGCAGCTGGGACTACAGGTGTGTGCCACTGCACATGGCTGAAACACATCATTCTTTGGTTGTAATGTTCCCATTACTCAACTTGATGGTCTGCCTTTCCTTAAAGCCCAAATCCAACTTGGGATGAGTGTTCATTTCCAAAGATCCTCTGGGCATCTCAGATACCTGTTTTATCCAGTTAAGGTGATTTTTCAGGAAGATATCAAAGTCAAAGGCATCACCCTCATCTATGAAGCCAATGCCAATAAAAGCACTATGCCTGTGCAGTGTCATCCTGGAACCACATTACAAAGTAGAAGCTGTAATCTTTCACTGTCTCCTCAGCGGTGTCAGCATATTGTTCTGCTGGTGCTTGAGCAAAGAGCTCTCCTGATATTTTATACTTGAGTTGACATAGGCAGTCTTCCTTTGGAAGAATGGTCCACATTCCAGCCTGTAGCCGTTGTTGGAGGCCTAGGGAAGAATCTAGTAGACATTGACACTGGCTAGTGCAGGATAGGCTTGTACTGTGCCTTGGACTGCCATCTTGGCTCTCACCTTTGTGCCTTCCAGATGACGCTGGGAGTAAACTGAAGCCTCTAGTCCAGTCTCTTGCAGTTCTAAGCTTAGAAACATCTCCTCCTCCTCCTCCTCATCATCATCTCTTTCTCTCTTTTAGAGAAAGGCCTTGCTACGTTGCCAAGGCTGGAGTGCAGTGGCCATTCACAGGCACTCTAGGTTCTTTCTTGCTTGCTTGATTTTTCCTTATAATTTATTTGTTGAACTATTTCTCAAAATCTGGATTTTCTTGAAATGCATCCTCATGGTATTAATAAGTTCCTCTGTCTTCTCCATTTTCTATAAATTGTTAGTTGGGTTTAGAGCAGTGATTTCCTAACAGCACCAGCATCACCTGGGAATTGTAGGAAATGCTAATTCCTACTTACCCCAGAGAGGCTGGCTGTAAAGGTCACCATCTTGTTGAGACCTAATATCTCAATTCTGTGATGTCATCCATTGAAAGAGATCAAAACAATTGAGGTGGAGAGGGGTGAAAATATTAGATGAAGTAGTGGTTGGTCTCATGATGGGATGGCATGCTTGTTATTTCTATGTTTTTATTTCATATCAATGAAAATTTGGGGGTTTTGCCTAACATGGAATGCAAAGAAAAAAAAAAAGGAATGGTGAACTTATGGTTAAACAGTTAAGTTAGCTGATTCAATGTACTTTAAAAACTACATCATTACTAATGGTCTACTGTTCCCTGCCCTTCACAGAGACATGAGGAGAAAAGTTCGTTCTCCCCCAGTGCTTAGGTTACTATTTGACCCTTTCTAGAAGACAAGGGAGTTCAGATAGTGCAGACTGTCCTCGCTCAGAGATTGGAGTTTTAGTTACCTATATATTTGGCAGCCAAAGGCACTTGGTTTGGAAAGACCCTTGGTTGGGCCCTCTAGCTGCAGCCATGGCTAGTCAGTGTTTCATACAGAATGGAAGCCAGGCTTGCTTTGCCAGAAAAGACCCTTCTGATCTTAGCAGAAAAGATCAGCTCAGGACTGGCCATCTGGCAGGTAATCAGGACCTACTCAAACAATTGAGCAAGGATCAATGGGTGGAACTGAACGCTCATGAACTCATGGAGTAAACATGCCTACCAAGCTGTAAAATTAAACTTTGTTTTCCAAAGCCTCAGTGAACAAAATCTGAAATAAATCACCTTTAACTCATCTTGGTACTCCTTTGTAAAAAGCAAAGGATAGACTGTATGCATTTGACAATGTAGAATTGAAAACCTAGAAAGAAACACTTAGATTAACAAATGATAAAACATGACCACACCATTTTACAAAAAGTTTTTATACATTTTTTTGTTTTGTTTTGAGACAGAGTCTCATGCTGTCACCCAGGCTAGAATGCAATGGCGTGATCTTGGCTCACTGCAACCTCAGCCTCCCCAGTTCACGCAATTCTCCTGTCTCAGCCTCCCAAGTAGCCAGGATTACAGGCACACACCACCACACCCGGCTAATTTTTTGTATTTTTAGTAGAGACAGGGTTTTGCTATGTTGACTAGACTGGTCTTGAACTCCTGGCCTCATGATTCACCCATCTTGGCCTTTCAAAGTGCGGGGATTACAGGCGTGAGCCACTATGCCCAGCCAGTTTTTATACATACTATCATAGTGATATTGGAAATTTATTTTTCAGTGGAAAAAAATGCTATTTTGGAAAGTAGGTAGTTGGGCTCCTGTTTTAAATGCAGACATGTTACCTGAAAAATTAACATGCCTGTGTAAGTTCAGTGAGGTGGCAAGGGCAGTGAAGAAGGGTGAAGAGACCAGAATGTATCCATTCTACTACCAGTGGACATTTGGGTTGCTTCCAAGTTTAGGTACCTCCAAACCATGCTATATAAATATCCTTCCTTGTTCATGTGCCCTGGCACACATTTGCAAAAGTTTCTGTAAGGAGTTAAATTGCTTGGTCATTCCTTATGAGTATTTTCATCTTTATTAAATATTGCCACATTGTTTTTGCAGAGTGGCTGTACCAGTTTACAGCCCCATCAGCAAGATGGGTCCCCTTGGCTGGATTCCAGTCTGCCTCTTTCGGGAAGAGAGTGTAGCAGGGAGAGAAATAAGGCTGGCAAGGAGTGAGGAAGCCAGGCAGGAGAAGGCTGTTAGTGCCAATCCAAGGAGTTCAGACTGTAGTTGACTGCATTGGGAAGCCACTGGAGCAGGGAACAAAATGCAAAAACACGGTTTGGGGAAGGTGAGTCTTTAAAGCTCTCTCTTGGTTTGTTTGTGTTGGGGGTTGGTAGTGATAGTGGTGGAGTTGGCTTAGGCCAGCAGCAGGACTCAAGCTCACAGGAGAGAGGAGATCTCTGGGGTGACAGCATGAAGGGGACACTGAGCACATGCCTGGTGGCAGAGCATTTCAGATCTTCCAACTCTTATCTTTAAATAATCCAGTTAGACACTCACACACTGCTGTTAGGGGTGTGAAGTGTTACAGCCACTCTGGAAAACAATGTGGCCTTATTTAACAAAGATAAATATGCACATACTGAATGGCCCACAAGTCCTAAAATACCAAGCAGAACAGGAAAAAAAAAAAGGAAGGAATCGTCAACATCGGATGTAATAGAGAGGTCTATCAAACAAAGATCTGAAAAGTGTCCACCGTCTAATTGTCCACTTGCAATTAGAAATCTGATGATGAGCTTTGCCACTGAAATGTTTGTGACCAGTAACGAGCAGAAATCAGAACACAGTGGTTTGAGGGATGGGTGAGTGGTAGGAAAGAGAAAGTGGGCGCCCGGCTGGGCCTACTGTCAGGATGGTTGGCTGAGAGCAGAATCAAGCACACAGAAACATTAGTATGTGATCAAGCAAGATAGGTCCCCTTGGCTGGATTTCAGTCTGGCCCTTTGGGGAGGAGGGTGTAGAATGCTGGGTACAGGGTACATAATTTTACAAATGTTGATGTAACACTTGGGAGAAACAATAAAATTAAATCCTCATTTTACACCATATACCAAATTAAAGTCCAGATGGATTGAATATTTAAATATACAAGGTAAAACTGGAAAAGAACTAGAAGAAAATCTAGAACATACAAATTTTCTATATAAAGAAAATTTATTTTGTGTATAAAGTTGGGGATGGCTAAAACTTTTCTAAAATTGACATCAAAACTAGAAACTTTAAGGGATAATATAGATAAATTTGACTTTATTAAAATACACACAGACACACCTATTAAACCTTTCTGTAAGAAAAAGAAGAAAAAAAGACTATAAATAAAATTAAATGACAAACAGAAAAATATTTATAATTGGGAAGCTGAGGCGGGAGGATTGCTTGAGCCCAGAAGTTTGAGGTTATAGTGAACTGTGATTGAGCCACTGCATTCCAGCCTGGGTGACAGAGCAAGACACTGTCTCTAAAAACAAAAAAGAAAAAAATATTTATAACATATGATAAATAACTTTTACAAATAATTAGGAAAAAGAAGCTGGATGTGATGGCTCATGCCTGTAATTCCAGCACTTTGGGAGGCTGAGGCAGGTGGATCACTTGAGACCAGGAGTTTAAGACCAGCCTGGCCAACATGCCAAAACCCCATCTCTACTAAAAATACAAAAATTATCCTGACATGGTGATGCATGCCTGTAATCCCAGCTATTGGGAGGCTGAGGCACGAGAATCACTTGAACCCACGAGGCAGAGATTACAGTGAGCTGAGATGGTGCCAGTGCACTCCAGCCTGGGTTATAGAGTGAGACTCTGTATCTAAATAAATAAATAGGAAAAAGAAGCACATCAATAGAAACATAGATATGAATAGGAAATTGACAAAAAATACAATTACCAAGTTAAATCAGCCTTAGCAGAAGTAAAAAACTAGTTCAAGATGGCAAAGTGAACTGTTATATTTACTTCTCCTTCCTCCCTAAGTCCAACTGTAATTGCATTTTTTAAATGAAAAAAAAAGTAAAGTATGCAACCTCATGAGAGAAGTTAAAAAAAAAAAACTAATGTAAAAGGGAAAAATATCCAAAGCGAAAAAAAAAAAAATCCAAAGCAGTGCTGGAATACAAGGAAGGGTTTACAGTACACTTCTTTGGATCTGATGCCTAGCACTTTCCCTTCTTGGAGAAAATCTACCATTCCCACTTCAGTTATGTGGTTCATGTGGGAAACTGAAGCTCAGAGACAGCAGAACTAGGCAGTGGCAGCAGGATGTTGTGGCAGGTGGTGGCAATCAGGGGACTTCAGGCTGTGGTCTCACACTGCCACCCTGCCTTTCCCTTTGCTCACAGAGAGCATTCAAATGGCTTTCTCTAGCAAGGGAGAAAGGCTCTCAAATAAGGAATATGCTTTGATTAACAGCTAATGTGGCATTAGGGCCGCACAAGGAGACAGGCAGTGCATCAGCCAACTCCCAGTGGACACTAGACAACGAGGAAGAAAGCACAGTGCTGCCAGGGCAGCTCCTCCCTCTTTCCTCCATTAGGAGAATTCCTGAGCCTGCACACCTGTTCCCTTTGTGCATCCTGGAGGGACAGCCCCTGCCCCAAACCTTCCTATACCCTCACCAAACCAGATGAAGCTCACTTTCAAATTCCTGTGTGAAGTGAGAAACAAACCCCAAACCTAAAGTCTCTGAAATAAATGTCCAAATGATTTGAACAAAACCTGGGTAGGTAGAAACTAAAGGGTTTCACTTTAATGCTTGGCAGTAAATTCTCAACTGGTCTTTCCACCTGTGCTACAATCTACTATGAAGCCAATTATTCCATTCTTGTAACAAGTCTCATTCCACATTCCTTTGACTTCAGACATACTTGCTGATGTTTACACCTCTCCATAGAATGGCCAGCCTGTCTTCGCAGGCCCAAACCTTTATTTCCCCAAACCTGCCCTGTGCCCATGGAAACTGCTCTCCAGTTGTCAGGATATTTACACTATGTTCTTCCACCTCTTATGTCTTTATTTTTTGTGGCTTCTTCCCTCTACCTTAGATACCCCTTGGTAGTCCTGCTGTTCTAAATCCTACCCCTATCCTACCCCTTCACTGCATCTTCAAGGCCATTTTCTCCACAAAGCTTTTTTTTTTTTTTAACACCCAGGTCCAGTAGGTAACCCATGAGCATTTGTGGAACAAAGTAATCCTCCAAACAAGGGTGATTTTTCTTTCACTGAACCCCTCCCTCCCTTTGTGCTTCTTTTTGGAGCCTGACATTCTTCTGAATTTGTTGAATGCACAACCAGCTGGAAATTCCCTAAGGCCTGAAACTGTTTCTGGCCTAGGATGTGTTGATCTTCCTGGGACTAAGGAGTTTCCTGGGTCACAGATCTTCTGTGCTAAAACCAGGAAAATCTCTGGTGACCCAGCGTGTGCTGATCTCCCTAGTTTTCCCAGTCTTTGATTCCATGGATTATTAACATAAACTATAATGTTGGGTTAATGTGTTGGCTTGGCCATGGCGTCCAAAACATGTTCTTTTATGTGTCTGCCACTGGCAGGGCCTAGATCCAGGGATGAGCCTTTTCCACCAAGGGAAAACTCCACGTGATCTAGGAAGAAAGTGAGGACTTTCAACCAGAAGATAAATTTCCTGTCTGAAAGAGGGCAACCCTGAAATATGGAGGCTGAAGACCCTTAGAGAAGCCACAGAAGGGTCTGTGAAAAAAGAGGGGCAGAGTTGCTTTTTTAATGGGGCTTCCAGCTCCAGCTTTTCTTCCTGTCTTTGAGTCTCTGAGCCTCAGTTCTAGCTTCGTAAGGCTGGGGACAAGAATGTTCTCCCTGCTAGACTGTTCAGAGTTCAATGAGGTGTGCATATACCAAGCCCCATGCTGGGTGCCCAGAGACACTGTACCTTCCTGGCATGTTCTTCTTTGCCATCCCCCAGCACTGTGTCCCTCACTCCCTCCACTCCAGTTTCTTACTTCCTACTCACTGGCTCTCTTCTTCCTTCCCATCTTCCTCCAAACTTCCCATATTCCACTGTCTCTGTCACCATCTTTCTCACTTGTAAAAAAGGAATTCATAAAAAAAGAGGCCAGGCTGGGCAGTGGCACATGCCTATAATCCTAGCACTTTGGGAGGCCAAGGCGGGCAGATCACGAGGTCAGGAGATTGAGACCATTCTGGCTAACACAATGAAACCCTGTCTCTACTAAAAATAACAGAAAAATAGCCAGATGTGGTGGCATGCATCTATAGTCCCAACTACTTGAGAGGCTGAGGCAGGAGAATCGCTTGAACCTGGGAGGCGGAGGTTGCAGTGAGCCACGATAGCACCACTGCACTCCAGCCTGGCGACAGAGCAAGACTCCATCAAAAAGAAAAGGCCAAAAGTCAGGATAAACCTAGAAAAATCACTAAGTATACGAAGTTTTTCTTGCAGGGTTTGGTTTGTTCAAATGCCTTCTTTGTTTTCCTTGCCCCTGCCTTTCTCCAAAGAGTCAGGATTTGAGGTTTGCAGAGCTATGTGGCAGTGAAATGTAGAATGATCTTAAATCTTGGGCCCGTGGAGAAAAGAGGCAAAAGTCCTGACATTTTTCCTGAGGATTGTCTGATTTAAAAGAGCTTATTCTCCCCAGGCAAATGCCTCAGCTTTATTGTGCTGAGACAAGCTGAACAGACAAGAAATAAACCTCCCTAGAACACACTGATTAGATTAGCCAGTGAGAACCACTGAAGACACACATATTAGATTAAAAAACAGAAAAATGAATGTTACTTTTACAGTAGTTATGAATAGACAAAGAGTTTTTGGTTTGAAAATAGTTGGTGAGGCAATAGAAGAGGGGCTATGTTAATGGCAGAGGTAGAAAAAAACGAAAGGTAGATGGTTCCAACTGCAAGGTCTACCCTAAAAGGATTGGAGTCAGGACCCAGGAGCCACAGGCCACTGCAGTGGGGTGAGTAGAATGGATTTTACATACATAAAGTTACAGTGTGGTTGTAGGTTCTTGTTTGGGGATGTGAGTGAACCAACTGGGTAGTATAGGCAGGATTCCCCAGCCCACCAAGAGTCAGGTGAGAATTTTACTGTTTTTTTGCTAAAGACCTGTGCAAGACTTAGAGCAAAGATAAGGAGTAACCTGATTGTTGAAATTAATCTCCAACATAGCAAAGGACAAGTAATAGAAAGATGAGGTTGTCCTGTAGTAGTATTGTGATTTTGTACTGCTCTGTCCCCCTACTCCAGTTTCCTTTGTGAAGGGAGCATGTAGTGTGTACACATCTGTGCAATGTCAGACTTCTAAAGCCAGGGGTTGAAACCTACATCTAGTTAGACCTCTGCACAGAGGGTTGGACCTGCTCTACATCTAGTTAGACCTGCCACAGAGAACATGGCATTTAAAAACTACCCTTTTGAGCCATGGAAGTCACAGTGGTTTGATAGTATTTCACACTTCTTCTAATTCAATCAGGGTTACTTATGGTGTCTCCTCTGAGTCTCCTAGGAGTCTAGAAAACATGAGACTTGTGTAAGAATCCACACGTCAACTAAGCTTTCTGGCCCAAAGAAGGCATCGTTACCGAGGATTTGTTTTCTGAGGTCTTTAGGGAGTGAGAGGGAAGAAATGCATGAGGAGCCAGAACTAGTCCCCGTCTCTCTCCCTAGAAGTGAAAGATTGCGTAGTTCTTATGTATCAGGACTCCTGGAGATCAGCTGGCTTTCCAAACAGCTTGTGATGAAATCCTGACTTAGAAACCCAGTGCCCTTAGCTTTGTGGGCTTCTGTCCCTGAGAAATGGTGTTTTACCCTCCCTCTAAGCAGGCATCCCAGGATTTGGAATTCAGCTGTGAGCTCATGAGCTGAGGGATGTTTCCAGGAGTACCCTGAAGACCACCCAGGTATGCACTCCCCACTTCCTTTATTTTGGATGGACCAATCTAAGGAGAATCATCTTTTCCCACCCCATTGACAGCACTCAGTGAGTGGCTTGTTGCTTGACTGAATGCCTGCCTACATCCCCTCCAGTCAAGTTTATCTCCCAGAGAGGCAGTAACTAAGCACTTAGCACTGGGGACACTCATACATCTATCTCTTTTATCTCCACTGCACTAGAAGTAGGGATGGTGGCCATGTCAACAAAGGAAACAACTGTAGCACAAGGGATGTCACAAGAAACAGTAGAGTGTGTTCTCCAATGTTACCATTTCCCAAACCAGAATCAACTGGTCTTGGGTTTCCTTCCCTCATCCTTCATATGTAGAAAACTTTGCCTCTTGAGCTACTTAAGATCTACTTCCCTATCTTAAGAGGTAGGCTCCATGCTGCTTCTGCTAATTTATGATCTCAGAAGTATATAATTTGGACAATTTTATATAGTTTTGAGGATAGGAGCCCTGTAAGAGTCTCTTACTCAAAAATGGATTCAGCTTGGTTTGAGGTTTAATAGGTCATTGTGATACTCCCTTCTGGTATCACAGGACATAAGCTGGGTCCAGCTGACTCCCCCTTTTTTGTCTTACCCTTCCTCTCCTTACTCCAGAGTGAGAGCAGCCCTAATGGAGAAACAGAATTCCCATCCATGCCTACTTCATTTCTGCCCCTCTTACTCTAAGTCTGGGCAATTTGCAACATCATTTTATATTAGACTTCCTAGATCACAGACTCTTTTTTTAGGAAGAGTCAATTCAAGCCACCCAGGACTTAGGATTCCTTGCACTGTCAGGCCCAGTGTGAGCACAGTAATGGCATGGGCTGCCTGATGTGGGGCAGTCCCTCTTAGCAATTCAGTCAGCAGCCATCTCAGTGCCCCCTGTGTACATATAAGGCACTTTGCCAGGCTGTGGGAACAATGTGGGGTTAAACAGCACATGGTCCTTGCCTTCAGAAAGCTTAAAATCCAGAGTCAAATACAATGTTATTTAACCAATGTGTGTTAATTAACAATTAAAGCTAATATTGTGCACTGTTCCATTGAATGAACATGACTTAATGGGGTAAAATCAGAAAGCAACATGATTTTTGCCTCTTACTGCTCTTTTACATTTATTCTTTTTTTGAGTTGCCACCCAGGCTGGAGTGTAGTAGCACAATCTTGGCTTACTGCAACCTCCACCTCCTAGGTTCAAGTGATTCTCCTGCCTCAGCCTCTTGAGTAGCTGGAGTTACAGGCACATACCACCACACCCAGCTAATTTTTGTATTTTTAGTAGAGATGGGGTTTCACCATGTTGGCCAGGCTGGTCTCGAACTCCTGACCTCAGGTGATCCACCCACCTTGGCCTCCCAAAGTGCTGAGATTACAGGTGTGAGCCACCGCACCCAACCTCTTCTACATTTATTCTGTGGGACTAGCTCTTGCTCTGCCCCTGGATGAAATCTAGGCAAGTCACAGGATTGTTCCAGCCACGCTTGGTCTCAGTCTCCTTTTAATAATTATAATTTCCAGTCCTACCTAATGATACCACTTCAATCCTGATGTGGAGTGGAGCCTCTTCTGGTGCTGCTAAAGAACAGAAGCCCATGGTGGATGGTGGTCTGGATGGGAAGAAGTCCCTGGTTTCCACTCTTCCTCACTTATTTAGCTAACTATGGTCCTCAACCCCTTCAGGATTGTTGCCTAGAAGAGAAGAGGCGAGGGGAATAGGAAAACTATACATTTGTGATCTCCAGCTCACCAGTGGAATGTGGTGATTCTTTCACAGGTCCTTGCTATAACTCCTCTGTTATTCCCCTCAAAGGCCAGCTTTTTCCACCCCTGTCAGAATCCCTTTCCTACACCCACCCCATTAATCTCATCCTCATGGCCCCATGGGAATTTCTCTGCCCTCACCCCCCACCCATCATCTCCTTCCTGCCCATTTCTCCTCCATCTTGGATGAAGCTACCATCTTCTCCTGGTCCTGGTTCAGCCTTTCCTCTCTACTCAGAAACATGCATCTCCAAAAAGCCAGCCAGCAAAACAGAGCAGGTCTGCCTGGCATAGAAAATGCCAGAATTTGGAGAACAAAAGCCCTTTTTTGGATAGGACTGTTCTTTGTTGTTGCTCATACAACACAGCTCTTTGTGATTAATCTATATTTAACATAGCTCCAATCAAAGTGATAAAAGAATATTCTTATTATTAAAATGATTTCCTTTTACGGCAAAATAAGCATAAGATTGACCATTTTAACTATTTTTGGATGTACAAAATTCAGTGGCATTAATTATATTCACATTGTTCTGTAATACAACCATCACCACCATCCATTTCCAGAATGTTTTCATCATTCCCAACTGAAACTTTGTACCCATTAAACACTAACTCCCCATTTTCCATGGCCCTAGTCCCTGGGAGCCATAACAGTTCTAGGTACCTCATATAAGTGGACTCATATGGTATTTGTCCTTTTGTTTCTGTCTTATTTCACTTAGCATAATGTCCTTAAGTTCACCCATGTTGCAGCATGTGTCTGCATTTCATTCTTTTTAAGGCTAAATCATGTTTGTATGTATGTACCACATTTTATTTATCCTTCTGTTGATGAATATTTAGGTTGTTTCCACCTTTTAGCTATTTTGAAGAATGCTGATATGCACATTGGTATATAACTATCTGTTTGAGTCCTGGCTTTCAATTTTCTTAGGATATACCCAGAAGTGGAATTTATTTAATTATCCTTGAATAGGGAATACCTCTGTATGATGGACAATATAAAAGGTACAAGAAGTCATACAGTTCCCTGAGCCCCCACCTCCAAGTTCTCCTCCCAGGAAGCATGACTGTAACCAGTTTCTGTGACTTCTTCCCTGGAGAGACCATGTACCCATAAGCACCCTCTACACAGGCATGATGACAGCCATAAGCACTGTTTTACACTTTCCCTTTTTCCTACTTAATATTTCTCTTTAAAAAGTTTTAAAATTTATTTTTTTCTTCAACTTTTAAGTTCAGGGGTACATATGGCAGATGTGCAGGTTTGTTACATGGGCAAATGTGTGCCATGGTGGTTTGCTGCACAGAGCAACCTATTACCTAGGTATTAAGCCCAGCATCCCTTAGCTATTCTTCCTGATGCTCTCCCTCCCCTCAGCAATATTTCTAAAAAAATCATTCCATAGCACCATTTAAAGAATATCCTCATTCTATTTAGAGGCTTCGTGGTTTTCCAAAGTAGAGACAAAACTTGTTTTTCTTTCTTTTTTTCTTATTTATTTATCAGATGAAAACTTGCTCTTGTCCCCTTGGCTGAAGTGCAATGGTGTAATCTCGGCTCGCTGAAACCTCCGCCTCCTGGGTGCAAGCAATTCTCCTGCCTCAGCCTCCCAAATAGTTGGGATTACTGGCACCTACCACTATGCCCAGCTAACTTTTGTATTTTTAGTAGAGACAGAGTTTCAACAGGTTAGCCAGGCTTGTCTCTTACTTTTGACCTCAGGTGATCGGCCTACCTCAGCTTCCCAAAGTGCTGGGATTACAGGCATGAGCCACTGCACCCGGCCTTTTCTTTTCTTTTTAAAACCAGTCCTTTATTCATGGACATTCAGGTTGTTTCCAATGTTTTGCCACCATGAACAATGCTATGATAATAATGGCCAGCATTTCCTGAATGCTTACCATGTGCCAGGCCCTTGTTAAAATCCTTCCTACGTATCATGGTTAATTCTCACTATAACTGTGACATAAGCACAGGGAGGTGAGTGTTTCAAACCACATCTCTATTTTTATCCACAGATGGGAATGTGTCTGTAAGATAACTTTCCAGATAAAGAGTTGCTGCTACCAAAAGGTATGTCCATTTTATTTATTTATTTATTTATTTATTTTTATTTATTTATTTTTTGAGATGGAATCTTGCTGTATTGCCCAGGCTGGAGTGCAGTGGCACAGTCTCGACTTATCACAACCTCTGCCTACCAGGTTGAAGCGATTCTCATGTCTCAGCTTCCTGAGTAGCTAGGACTACAGCCAGCATGCCCGGTTAATTTTTGTATTTTTTTGGTAGAGACGAGTTTTACCATGTTGGCTGGTCTCGAACTCCTGGCCTCAAGTGATCTGCCTGCTTCTGCTTCCCAAAGTGCTGGGATTACAGATGTGAGCCACCATGCCAGGCCAGGTATGTCCATTTTAAAGTTATATAAATACTGCCAAACTGGCCCCATCAAGGCTGTGCCCATCTGCATCTCACTGGCAAGTAGATGTATGAGGGCCCATTGCCTTCCTCTCTCATTGTTGAAAAATCTCTTGATATCTGCCAGTCTGAAAGGTGAAAAATAGTATTTCATTGTGGCTCCGATTTGCTTTCTTTTCCTTTAAGTGAATGAGGTTGAGCATGTTTTCAAATGTTTAAAGTCCATTTGTTTTATAATGGGGTTTTAAAAACTTGATAAAATGCTTCCTGTTGACCTAGAATAGTCAATGGACAAGGTAGTCTGGATTCCTTTACATTTTAATTTTACTTATAGATTTTTAAAATAGTTAATACAGTTACAAGATTCAAAATTTGAAAGGAGTACAAGAGTAGAGACAAACCCCCATCCGTGTGTCTCCCCAGTGCCCAATTCCTGTCCCCAAACACAATCAGGCCTCCATTTGCCTCAATTTCTCCCTCCTGTGTCCATGGTCAAAACCTGGGCTGCACCATTATCCTTAGCTGCTCCATCTCTGAAATATTAAATTCAAACATTCCATTCTGATCTCGCCACTGTCCTCTTAACCACCTAGCACCTGACCTTCAACCTTATCATGACTCCTCTCTTGACATCCCACCTGCCCTTTACCTTACCTTCCTTTCCCATCCAGCTGAAGTTCTCTGCTCTCCAGAGGCTCCATGTTGGACCCCACTGGCCTCCAGCCACACCTGTCTGGAAAGCCTTACTTTCTGTTTCACGATACCTAGTTCAGAGTCAGCCTACCCAGGGGATTACTCTCATTTAAAAGTCTTGGCTAGGCATGGTGGCTCATGCCTGTAATCCCAGCACTTTGGGAGGCCGAGGCAGGTGGATCACAACGTCAGGAGTTGGAGACCAGCCTGACCAACATGGGGAAACCCCATCTCCACTAAAAGTACAAAAATTAGCTGGGTGTGGTAGCACACCTGTGATCCCAGCTACTCAGGAGGCTGAGGCAGGAGAATCACTTGAACCCAGGAGGGGGAGGTTGCAGTGAGCTGAGATCGTGCCACTGCACTATAGCCTGGGTGACAGAGTGAGACTCCATCTCAAAAAAAACCAAGAAATCTTAAGCAGAGTAACCATATAATTTACTGTTCAAACTAGGACCCTTTTAAGAATGAAAGGAACACTATTAATTATGAAGCCAAGACAATATAGGGAGATGGCTACTGTCCAAGGCAGATCGGGATGCAAATTCAAGCTCAGTCTTAAGGAACAATTACATTTAATTTCAGAGCAGAGATCAATAATATGTGCTGAGCCCAGCAAATGATTTAAGTTGCTGCCTTTGTTTACTGCCCAAGCTTCTCTTCTAAATGAATTTTTTAAACAGTGCATTTCCGCAACACTATTTTCTTAAAAATCTATCCTTTAGAGTACCAGTTTCAGCCCCTAAACTCAAGTGTGTGACAAAAATTAGTTTATTTATAAAAAATTCATCTATACTTGAGCCCCCCTCTTCAAAAAAGGTGTTGACCCTTAATCCCATTCAGTTCTGAGTTTCCTTTGTAGTTTCCATTTTGAGTTTGGAGTAGGGTGGAGTGCAGGGTTCTAGACTCTCAGGGACCTGCAAAGGGTCCTGCCCTTGATGTCATCTATCCTGGTCCTGGGTCGTTGGTGCCTAGAGGTTATTGTGGAGGTCAAAGTCTCTCTCCACCTCTTCATGCAGCCTGAGGGAGCTTACTTAGGGTCTTCTTGGCCTAGATATACCCAGCAGTCGTTCTGTTTTCCTCTGGGAAGCAAGACACAGGCCCTCTTCTGTTCTCAGATCCACAGATCGTGAGGGATGCTGCTTGGGGCTCAGCCCAGGGAGCAGGGACTGGGACCTCAACCTCCAGGACTTAGCAAAGTCAGTGTTTCTCAACTTCCATCTGGCCCTTGTCCGTGCCCTGGGAAATTCTTCTTGGATATGAGGGGTAGGGGACAGCCTTGATCTTTCTCATGACCATTTTCTCCCCTACTTTGGTTTAGGTCTAGGCTAGAAGTCTTTTCTATTCCCCTAAGGAAAGAGGCTCCTTCCCTCTTTTTTCTGTTTTCACACACCCTCTCTGCAGCAATGAGTGTAGAGTGGCCCGGCTATTTGAGGCAGGGAAGGGAGAGACGTAAAGAGAGTATCAGGCTGGAGGAGGCATTGGCTAATATTTCAGAACATTATCTTGCAAGGCATATAAAATATCTTTTAAAAGATGTGCTTTCAGTTTTAACTATTATGATTTTATAACGTTTCAGATCTTGTAGGCAAGACTCCCTACTCCCATCCTCCAGGCCAGGGCAGCCAGTTATCAGCTGTGTGAACTAGGGCAAATTATGTTACCCTCTCTAAGCTTTAGTTTCTTCTTCTGTAAATGAGGATAACAGTAGTTCATATCAGTGCTTCCACTTGCCAAGCACTGTTCTCAATGTATTATTCATGTTAGCTCATTTAATACTGACCATAAACCTATGGGATAGCTGCTATTATTCCCATCTTACAGGCGAGGAAGCCAGTTCTCGCAGTAGTAGGTAACTTGCCCAAAGTCATGTGATCTGCTCTTAACACTGCCCCAACCCGTCTTTCATAAATATTAATAATGACCTCAGTCAGGCCTGGTGCCTCACACCTGTAATTTCAGCACTTTGGGAGTTTGAGGTGGGAGGATTGCTTGAGCCCAGGAGTTTGAGATCAGCCTGGGAAACATATTGAGAGCTCATCTCTACAAAAAATTAAAAAATAGCCTGGACTGGTGGCACCTGTGTATAGTCCCAGATACTTGGGAGGCTGAGGTGGGAGAATCGCTTGAGCCTGGGAAGTCAAGGCTGTAGTGAGCTGTGATAATACCACTGAACTCTAGCCTAGGTGACAGAGTGAGACCCTGTCTCCACAATAAATAAGTAAATAAATAAAATGACCTCATGAGGTTGCTGTGAGGATTGACGTAAAGTATGTTAAGCTCTCAGCCCAGAACCTAGTACATAGTAAAAACTCAACAAATTCTAAGCTAATACTTTAGCCATAACTTTTTGGTCATTTTCATTCAAAATGTCCTTGGAATTGTATTTAAAATGTATATAAATGTCTGAATTTAAGCATAGTTGCCCTATTCAGTTTTCCCATCCAGAAATATGATGTCTTATTATACGTTTCTTAGCAAAGTTTTGCCATATATCCTCATATAAAACATGCATTTCTAGGCAAGTTTATTTCTAGACGTTTTAGGGTTTTTGTTATTGAAAATGAAATCTTTTCCTCCATTGTATCTTTTGATCAGACAATGCTGGTGTCTCCAGGTTCTTGTTAATCACTTCCCAGATGTCTCTAGAGGGATGGCTTTCCATAGCCCTCTGATTTTAGGTTGACATGAAGATCACTTGGCTCAGCCAGCGATATGCTCTGACAGAGAGGCACAGGGCCACAGGGTGAGGAGTAGCTTTCCAGGGGTAGCTCAGGTTGGCTGAGTTGATCAGAGAACTGTCCCTTGGCTAAGGAAGTACAGCCTGGGGAGAGGGGAAGGAAGGGGTCAGCCCTTGGCTGCATGCTGGTTCTGGATCCATTTGGGGATCTGTTTGAAGGATGAATTCCTAGCTACTCACATTTCTTCTGTGGCCTCAATGATTCCCAATTGTGTTTGTCAAATGATGGCTTCAGTGGCAGCTCTGTCAAGACCCAAGATGCCTCCTTGGGGTCTGGCTTGCTTAAGTAGCAGGACTGTCCTGCAATGCCTCATCCTTCTCCGTGGGGCCTTTGCCTACAGGATCCAGTCATTCCTTAAGAAGACACAATGCACTTCGTGGTGTGGCCCCTGCCTATCCTGCTAGGCAGATCTCTTGCTGCTCCAGTTTTTAAGCTCTAACTTGTTTCCAGGCCTTCCATTATGCTTTTGCATCTGCTGTGGAATATCCTAAACTGGGCCAACTCAGAATAGGTCTTGAGACATTTGCTGAAATTGAGAAAGAGGTTTTTTCTTTCTTTCTCTTTTTTTTGAGAGGGAGTGGACTTAATAGAAAAAATTCCTGCAGCTGCTGGTGAGTGCCTCCTCACTGTTGATAGGACAGCCTTCTCACTAATGAAGCCAGCATCCACCAGGTGCTGTGGCTCATACCTGTAATCCCACCACTTTGGGAGGCTGAGGCACGTGGATCACTTGAGGTCAGGAGTTCGAGATCAACCTGGCCAACATGGTTAAACCCCGTCACTACTAAAAATACAAAAAAATTAGCTGAGTGTGGTGGCAGGCACTTGTAATTCCAGCTACTCGGGAGGCTGAGGCAGGAGAATTGCTTGCACCTGGCAGGTGGAGGGTGCAGTGAGCCAAGATTGCACCACTGCACTCACTCCAGCCTGGGTGATCGAGGCAGACTCTGTCTCAAAAAAAAAAAAAAAAAAAAAAAAAAAAAAAGCTAGCGCCAGCCCCACCCGGAAAAGGGAAGCTGACAAATGAAGGGGGGACGGATTATTGGCCCCACAAGGCGCTGGCTCTTATACCCCCCCCCCCACCCCCCGCCGAAAATGGGAACGTTAAAAATGACGGGGAGCCGGATGATTGGCAACACCTGGCTATGGGGTTAACACCCACCCCCCCCGCCCCCCGTTAAACCCCCCT